>JACN01091205.1:0-21142 GCA_000787155.1 Scartelaos histophorus
ATCTAGAGAGCAGCTCTGGGCTCTGCACAGAAACAGATTGGTGAAAAATGGATGAGGGCTGGAGGAAGAGAAGAGAGGGATGAAGAGAGAGAGAGAGAGAGAGGAGAAGGGGGAGATATGGAAGAAGAGGATACGAGGAGAGAGCAAGAGACATAGAAGATAAAGAGATAGAGAGGGGAAAGAGAGGGAGAGAGAGAGAAAAATAAGACAAAGAGGGAGACAGAGAAGAGAGAGACAGATAGAGGGAAAAGGGAGGGATAGAGAGGGTGAACAGAGAGACAAAAGAGAGAAGAGATGGAACAGGGAAGAGGGAGATACGAGAGAGGGAAAAGAGAATAAAGAAAAGAGACAGAAATAGAGAGAGATAGGAAGGGATAGAGGGAGAGAAAGAAAGAGGTGGAAGAGAAGAGAGGGATGAGAAGAGAGAGGGGACAAGAGAGCAAGGGATATGAGATGGAAGAGAGAGGTAGATAAAGAGATAGAGAGAGGGAAGGAGAGGGATAGAGAGAGAGAAGGAAAAGAGACAGATGGAGAAATGATGAGAGAGGGAATAAAGAAGAGCAGAGAAAGAAAAAGACCAAGAGATAGATAGATGGAGGAGAAAAGAGACAGAAATGGAGAGAGAAAGATAGGTAGGGATGAGGGAGAGAGAGAGAAAGAGAAGAAGAGAAGAGAGGGATAAGGAGAGAGAGAGGGGACAAGAGAGAAAGAGATGAGAGATGAAAGAGAGAGGTAGATAAAGAGATAGAGTGGGAAAAGAGACAGATAGAGAGAGACAGAAGACGAAGAGAAAGATGACGAGAGAGGGAAGAGGAGGAGAGAAGAGAGAAAAACGGAAAAAAAATAGATAGATAGATAGATAGAGGAGAAGAGACAGAAATAGAGAGAGAGAGGTAGGAAGGGATGTAGGGAGAGAAAGAAAAAGAAAGAAAGAAAGAAAGAAAGAGAGAAGAGAAGGGGTGAGGAGAGAAAGGTAAGAGTGCAAGAGATAATAGATAAATGAGAGAGGTAGATAAAGAGAGAAAGGGAAAAGAGAGAGAGAGAGAGGAGAAAAGAGACAGAAATAGCAACAGGAATAGAGGGAGAGAGAAAGGAAGAAGATAAGAGGTGGAAGATAGATGTAGAATGAGAGGGAAAAGATGGATAGACAGAGAAACAGCCAGAGGAGATGAGCGAGAGAGAGAAGGGAGGATAAAGGGGAAAGAGAAAGACAAAGAGAGAGAACAGAAAAGAGACAAAGAGAGAAAGACAGAGGGAGATAGAGGAGAAAGACGGAGGTGGAGAGAGAGCAGGAGGTGGAGGTAGGGCAGAGGGAAGGAGCTCCGTGCTTTAATATGAGGAAGTTTAGTATTCCCTTTCTTCACAGCTTGAATGCGTTTATGGCCTTTTGAATGCAGGAGCGCAGTTAACAGACTTTTCCTTAAGATCTCCGAGCGAAATGTTCCTCTGCATGTTAAAAGAGCTGGCAGACAGAAACGGCGGATCTGGCACTTCCGGGCAATGTGCGATATTAGAGGTAAGTGTAAGGTATAAAATTATTTTTCTAGTCGAGTTGTGAATCGATACCTTTTCAGAAATCGTACGTCGTAGTTTTCAAGACTGAAGAAGAAGACTGTTACTTTCGGATCTGGTATATGCTGTTCCTTGTTTTTAACACGCAAATCCTGCAAATTTAGGAGTTCTCTTAAACAGAAAACGACCTGTTCCACCTTGTGATGTCATGTGGTAGTACAGGAAGTGTTTTTAAACTCAAAACACCTTCGCTAGATTCGTTTGGATAATTTCAGCCCTGGAATTGCACATCTCTACTCCACAAAAGTCATCACAAGGTGGAAAAGAGCATTTTGAGCTTTGGAGATGTAGACAGACCAGACAAGACAACTCCAGGAATGTTTTTGATGAGTTAACAACGTAACGTAAGCTCATAAGAGTCAATTTCGCGTAATATCTGACCTTTAAACCTAAGCTAACGGTAATACTATGTCCATAAAATATTACAAATGACATTTATTGGTGGGGCAAGTTTCGCTGAACAGCTCAATTAAGTCATATCCTCTTCGGGAGTGTGCAGTTAGAAAATCGTATTAGCATCACCGCTAACCCAGTTTCAGACCTGTCTCCGTCCACACCGGGGCAGAGCCATTTGGGGAAAATATGTAATTGCGATTGGGACCTGATTTGCGATTTATGTTAATGTTCACACCAAGAACCATCACAGAAAATATCTGTCCACAAAATTTAATCTTGTGAGGTTTAAGTCATGTTAGAATGTTAAATCGTAAAAACAGACCTGGAGTTTTATGAGTAATCCTTTATTATTAGTCTGTACATCTCCAAACCTCAAAATGCTCAGCTCCACCTTGTAATGTCATAGATTTCAAGCTACGTTTACCTTTTGTTCAGTGGATATTGGCAAGTCCAAGGCTGAAATTAAAGGTGTTTGGAGTTTAAAAACACAGTGGAGCACTTCCTATATGCAGGGTTTGTGTGTTAAATGTGAGAACGAAACCAACTCCAAACAAAACTAACTTTTTGATGAAGAAACAACATTACAGAGATCAGAAAATAGCATGATATCGGGCATTTAAATAATAAAAGTGTGTTTAAAATTCACATTTTGCCCAAAACACTAAAATATGAACACATGAATCAGATTTCCGAACAAGTCTAAACTACAGGGTTAGCAGTTTGTATGCAAAATACAACAGGTTTTTTTTGTTCTTTGTGGAGGAACTTAAGTTACTACAAAAACAGTAACATTTATGATTTGCTAATTGCATTTTGATTAATCTTGTAGCCGTAGTACGTAGCCACGATATATTTACCACATTTTTATATCTTTATTTTTCTTGTACAGTCAAATATTACACCTTATTTGACACCAGTCTCTAGTTATTTTTGCTACTTAATTTGAATGTTCTTTATTATACTGTATTATATTGTGTTGTATGAGCTACTTTATCCAAATAATTTCACTTGTCGATCAATAAAGTTTGTCTAAGTCCTAGTCCGAAACAATTTTATTTGATTTTTAAGAATGTTTTTGCTGCATAAAACTGCAAAATGCGTGTGTACATTTGTGGTCTGAAGGTTGACAGTCCTATATCTGTTCACACATCAATGAAAAAAATATACGAAACCGAAAACTCTGCTTCCCAAATGTCACGTCCTAAGAGTTGAGCCAGCGCCCTCCCTCCTCCTCCGTATAGCGTAGCCTTCATTACCGCACCCACACAGTCTGTCCAGGATGTCTTGGCACCAGGCAGAGACAGAGGTGCTAGCTGGTGCGCATTTTACCCCGATATTGGCACAGTTCCCGGGTAATGGCATCTCCGCGTTGCCAGGGCACCGTGGAACAAACCTGCCATCTGTCCAGCACCGGGGGCCCGCCTCAAATCCACTTATTTAGACGGATGATTGCAGGGTTAAATGCGTTTCGGACTTTTCATTTTCCCCTCATCATGCAAATTTGATGAAACCGGGGCTAATGTTTTGCGGTTTAATACGGAAAGATGGGTGTCTGAGTCGAAAATGTGCACAGCAGATTTTAAAGCGAATGTTCACAGTGGAGTCTGGTTTGAACTAATTATGACAAAGTGAATATAAGAGCGAAAAAGTCATCTGAAAGCTTTTGCGTTTCGACGTATTTTCTGGTTTGACGAGTTCCTGACACGACTTTAAACATTTACGAGTACAGAAATGAAGTTAGGCTCTATTGGGTACACACATTTTTGGCAGTTTTGCAGCATAAAATACCATTTTGAAGATGGACAAAGGTTTAGTTTAAGTTGCATCATGTAACTTTTCTGGAGGATGGTCTTGCTTTTGGCTCGTTGGTGTGGAAATGTTATTGCCTTGTTTATTATGTTCACAGTATGGCAGTAAACCTATCAATTTAGGTGTTTCAATGACAAAAACTGTTCAAAAATACAAGTACAAACACACATTCTTGTTATGAGTGGGGTCGCCTCTCCACAGATCATACCTGTAACTTTGCTTAGCATTGACACCTGCTTGTATCCATAGATATAGATACTTTTAATCCATACTGAGGACGATTCCAAGGAAAAATTAACTTCTACGCTTAAAGTTAGGCAAAAAATTCAGATATAATGGATAAAATAGGAACTTTACGACTTCTCATTGCATTCGTTGTGCTTCGTGAGGAGGATATTTATACACAGATACAAAAAAATCCGCAAAAAAGTGTTGCCTTCTCCAGTGTAGTACCAGCCCGGCTCCTCTGATGGACTCCGCAGACAGTCTCAGTGTGATATCTGTCCGCACACCGGGTTCGTTCACACTCTACAAATAGTCTTACAAACCTCACCTTTAGAGCTGAGCGCCGGAATCAAGCGCATCACTGTCTCCGAGGGCGTGTATGTTTACTGTGCCGATTTCAGATCAAAAAACACAACTCTACACATTCACTTCGGGTGCTGACAACGGGAGACAGCAACACTACCGGCTCCAAGTTTACGTCTCTGTAGATTTGTCATGTACGCGGGAGTGGAGATGCTAGTGTTATTTTATCAGTTTTATAAATGTAAATGTGCAGATACAGGAGCAAAAAATACTACAGTAAAAGTTAAAAAATCAGAATTTGTTTTGCCCCTGTGCAGATATATTGTATAAGCAGGTAAAAGAAGTCTGCTATGTACTGTTTGTGTCTAATTATAAAGCTTTTTAATGTTCGATGACCAGGGGGTGCTTGGTTAGCATGCTAGTTGTTCACTTTAAAACTCAGCCCTGGTCTCTGAAAGTGGGAAAAATACTACAGTAAAGGTTAAAAATCAGAATTTGTCTTGCCCCAGTGCAGATATATTGTATAAGCAGGTAAAAATAAGTGTTTGTGTCTAATTATAAAGCTTTTTAAATGTTTGATGACCAGGAGGTGCTTGGTTAGCATGCTAGTTGTTTAGCGTAAAACTCAGCTCTGGCCTCTGAAAGTGGGAAAAAGCAAAAACAGATATCAGATAAAAGTTTCTTCCTTTTTTTCCTTCTCTTTTTGATTACAAACTTCTAGAGAAATGATCAATGACAATAATGTAAAGTGGATTTTTATCGAGGGATAGAATCATATTTTGCAGAAAAATATTACTATAGGCTAAACTAAAGGCCTCAAATGACTTTTTCAAATGGCGTTACCAAGTTTTGAAAATGAACTCTTAACTTATAAACTCATCATGGTGCTAGAAGTACATAAGGTAAGTGAAAAACAACTTTGGAGGACCGCATAAAAACTTTAAATGAACCAGTTCTGCTTTTCACGTTTTTAAGACTTCAGTACTTTAACTTTGGTGCTTTGTCACTCTTCACCTCTCTTGTATTCCCTGTTCACATCTTTGCTGGGTTGTCTTCTCCTCTCTCTTCCATCTCCATTTGGCACAGTCCCATTCTCACTCTCGCTGATGTATCGCGAATTTAATTACAAGTCTCAGTGATCGTTAATCATTGGGAACCCACAATCAATTAATGCGCGGCCTCCCTTATGCGGCGTTGACCCCAGGTGCTGCTTTGTACCCAGATGGAGGGGTCTGCTGGGGGGGTCTTTGGCTGGAATGGATTGGATTAGCATGGACCAAGACGACGCTAACAACTGCTAATAGCTCGGGTTCCTCATTAGCATGTCGCTAACGTCTCGCCATTGCGGTTCACGCTAGCGTTAGCCGTCTCGCGCCCCCCACTTCACTCATAAAACTGCATCGTTTGACTTCGCGGTTCAAATGTCCCCTCATAAGTGCCTCATTCTCCGGCGGTAATTACAATTTTATCGTTAAATATGTTTTGTTTTGTTTCATGTGCAAATACTAATACCTACCAGTGCGAATACATTTTAATAAATTTGCGGGTTTGATGGAACGGAGTCGTAGAGTGGGAATAAACATGCAGAGAGCGGGAGGCCATCGGGGAGAGGAAAGCAATTACGCACGGTTTTTCATTAAAGCTAAAGTATTATTCAAGATTTTAATATACAGTTGGACACCTTTGCAATGGCTTTCTGTACAAATGTATGTGCGCTAAACCGGGACTCTCGGCGAACGCTCGGATTACTGTCTGTTGAAACTGCACTGTGCATTTTAGCTGCAAGTCAATGCTTTGCTGATATTGTTTTAAAGGTACGCTGTGTAACATTTTTGATAGCTTCTAGTATGTGCCATTGAGGGGCATTAAACTGATCTATTTTGGATTTCAAATGCAATGTTTTTACAGCTAGAACACTGCAAATTTCTCTGATCTGGCCAAGATTTTAAAACTTGTATTGGGTTATTCTTGTTTTCAGATTTATTACCTACTTACTAGTTCTGAAACTGCTTAATTCTACTCTAGAGGTTGTTTATTTGAAGATAACTTGTCAAGTAAAATGATCTTGCTGCATGGACAGATAATTTCACTACTTTTAAGTCATTTTCTGATAGATCACAATGTTTATATCTTAAATTTTGACCTAGCTTTTTTGTAGTGCACGGTCCTGTTCAGGAGTTTGATTTTCCAACAAAAACTCTATTAAATCCTCAGACAGAGCAGAGCCTACAGTTAGCATCACACCCCAGAGAATGTTGCAAAGTATCAATACAATCATATTCCAAAATTCTACCATCAGATTAAACTATAACTTAAATTCTGGCCAATCTTTTGGCTTAATGAGCTAGCTGGTCAAGGTCATCGACATAGACAGTATATGGACAAAGCTAACCTGCTAGCTGTTGCGTTACAAACAGGAAGTGATCACGGTCATGCTTCCAGCTCCATCGACTCTTTAAATTGAAAAACTGTCTCTGTAACTGTTGCTGCAGTGAGCCTTGTTATTTAAATGTTCGTATTAACCTGCTCTACATGATCGTGGTGTTTTTATTTTGCTATTTTGTCCCTAAATCAAGATATGAACATACACAAGAGACAAATCAGGTGGCTTCTTAGCTCAAGGTCGCTCCTGCTAGCGTTAGCGTCAGGCATGACTGACAGTGTTGCTAAGTCAGGAGTTTTGGTGAATGAAAATACCTTTGTATAACTAAAATATGTATGAGTGAACAATTGTACTTCTCCACTTATATTTGGATATGGAAAAATCACATTATGCAGTTCAAAAGTACAAAGAACATTTTTCCATTCAAATACCTGGAGGTTGGTGATCTGGAAGGTTCCGTTTTCCATGAGGCTGATGCGCCCGTCGTTTCCAAGGATACGCTGGCCGTCCTTCTCCCACTGGATGCTGGGTAAGGGGTTGCCCAAGATGTGGCAGTGCAGCTGAGCCGTGGAGCCCGGTGCCAGCGTGTGATTAGCCGGGCCCTGGCGAATTATGGGCGGGACTCGATCGGACGGCGCTGTGAAAAATAGATTGAAAATGTTATATTCTGTTGCAGCAAAAGTTATAAATATGTTACGTTTTATTGTTAGATGGATTGAATTTAGATTTTAATAATAACAGCTTAGTATTAAACACCTGTTATACTGTTAAACAATATTAAACAATTCCAAATTAAATAGATCGGATTTAAATTATTCTCCTTCAAGTTTACATGGAAATAATAATTCCGAATTAAGGTTTACATGGAAAACAGGTTAAATCGTCTTTATTCCCTCGGGAAGGGTTCTGGTTGGACAGGGACACGAACGTATTTATGTCTACAAGAAGAAAATACACATCAGCTGCTACCGCTGTTTCGCTTTTTCTTTCTGCTTTTGCTGTTTTCTGCGTCCTCTCTTTTCATTTCTGTACATCATCCAGTGCATTTATAAGAAGAAGTGTTTCGGTTCGAGACCAAAGTTTGCTCCGGGCGCCTTTTTGCAGTGAGTCATCGCGTCATTTGCGCATGTGCTGAACGATCTGAATTATTTTTAAGCGGAATAAACATTTGCATGATCACGGAATAAATTAAATCGGCTTTAACATCGGAATAAACCACCCACTTGAATCGGAATAAAGTTTAATTCCAAACAATCATTAGGATTTAAGTGTTTACATGGTCTTTTTAAAGAATTAAATTTTATTCCAAATTAAAAAAAATTTAAGTGGATTTAAAGCTCTCATGTAAACGGGGCAACTGTTAGCTAGGATCAAAACGCCCTGGACAATCAGCGCAACTTTTCAATGTTTCTGGGCATAAAGATGTATTATTTTGTATATAAAGGGGCTTAATTAAGTTTTTGAATGATTTCTGCTTGGCCACAGCTTTAACTGTTGGAATTAAACTTTCTTAAATGTTTAAATATCTCCCTTCTCCTATTCACAATAATCTTATATATGAGTTTGAATTAAAAAAGAAAAAAAACTGCATTGTGTAACTTTTCTGGCGGAGGATCTGCCAAAAGGTTTTCTCCATGGAGACGCTAGTGCTTTGTCTGGAATGTTTCACAGTGTGGCATTAAACCTTTCTATCTTCATGGAGACCAAACGAGAGCAAGTTACAGGTCAGATCAGTGGAGAGACGACCCTGCTCACAGTATTTTTGAGCAGTAAAACCTTCTGTAATGTAATAAATGTTTAATGTCACACTGTGGAACATTTCAGGTAGGGTAGCAGGTGATGGACCCACAACAAAAAAGTGCAGAGAAGTGGGCGGAGATAGGGGGTAGGTGAAAACTCAAATGCTGGATAAGAATACAGGTTTACTCAAACACTGCATAAACCAATCGAAACAGAACTTTGAGTAAGGATGATACCATTAAAAGTTGCGAAAAACCTTTTTAAATAAAACATCCTCGTTCTTAAAAAGTTACCAAATTTTTTTATTTGTACTAAAAAATAATTTGTTTTGTGAAATAATCGAAATAGGACAATACACAGCGGTACCTCTTGCCTTTGCCTGTGCTCTTATTACGACTGCACGGCACATTTTAAAAACCAATACTCCCCATGCAATTTCCATCGCTCTCTCCGGCTCCCATTTCTGACAATGACGACTAAAAATAAACAAAATCTTTCACGCTGTTCTTTTGGATTTTACTCAACGCAGCAGAGTCACCGTTTCCTCTCCTCCGCTTCTCGTCGGCTTGAAATGAAAAACTCAGCATGCTCGGTACATGAAGTGTAAAATGTCACTGAGAGAAAGGACATGTGCTCCCCGGTCTCCCAAGTCCAACTCTCCGCGGTCCTACCCCAGTTCATAATGCAAATTGATGACATAGTTTTTTCACATTTTTTCCTTCTTTTGCCGATTTGCTATAAGTTATTTCAGCAGTAAGGAACGCATGAGTTATGGGGGCATTTAAACTCGTGCCGGAGCAGTGGACTGTGTAGAAGAAAACGATCCATGTTGAGATATCTGCAGACCTGTTATAATGTTTCCTCATACAAAACACACATGGAGCTGTACATGTTTAACACACAACCTCTGCAACTCAATATTCCTCCACAATACCGTATTTTTCGGACTATAAGGTGCATCTAAAATCATGACATTTCCTCAAAAATCAACAATGGCCTTATAATCCAGTGGCCTTATGTATGACCTTTGGTTGTGTTTAACCTCCAGCCGATTTGATGTTGTCCACATCAGTCTAATAACGTATTAGTGGGCGAGTCAGGAGGAGTAATATGTTGGCGACATATAGGGCGACTGTGCAACATACCGGTAGTTCTGCCGTGTGCTGCACAAGGACCCAAAATGCCACCATTACCATGCAGATTTCAGGTTTTGTATTTTAGTGTTAAAACTGAACAATGTTGAGAGGGATCCGGGCATGTTTGATGCCCAAATCACCAACTGTTAAACTTGTATTTTTGTGTTAGCTACAACTGAGAGTTATTGTAAATGACCTGAATAAAGTTCGATTTATCCGACACGCGTTTTGTTTCTCTTATTGTGCCTTATAATCCGATGCTCCTTATGTGTGGACAATGACACAACTGACATATTATTTGATACTGTGCCTTATAATCCAGTGCACTTTATAGCCCCAAAAGGATATATACCATTTTGATCATTTCGCCCTGGAATTTCCAATTATTGAACTAAAGGTAATTTGAAAACTACAATTTCATGACATGACAAGGTGGAACAGAGCATTTTGAGCTTTGAAAATGTAAAAAACGCATGAATACCCCAAAATAATAACTCTCCTGCTAACTCCCTTCCTCTTTTCTGCTGTTGTCCCTATACTTTACAATCTAAATAAAATACTTAATACTATACTTAAATTAAAATGCTACAATACAAGTTTTAAACAACTGATTAATTGACAAAACAAACAAAAATCTATGTCCCTATTCCATGTATTTGCCAAATGGACTTTCTAAAGAGTGAGAGAGAAACTAACCTTGACCTTAGCCTCGGCGTGACATCTTTATAGAGCAGCGGGTGCGAGGATGCCTGGACTTTTATGGTGTTGCCGCATGTCTGTATGTCTCAGAATATAAACAGTATGTGTAAACTGCTGCCAGCCAGTGTGGGGTAAGGAGCTGAATTTAGACAAGGCAAATAAATCAGAGAGCTTTTGTGGTGCAAGATAAGTGCCGGCTTAGTCAGTGGCACTTTATGCAATTCTGTGTTGGATTCAAAGTAGTTGCAAAAGAAATATTTTGAGAATTTGCTTAGTAAGTTAGTCATGTTTAACTGTTTTTTTTTTTGTTTGTTTCTTTCAATTGAGTCTCTTTTTTGGACAGTATGGTTATTTTTTGGTTGTAGTTTTTGTTAAATACTATTATGATGTTTATGTTTGTGTTCATTACTTAATTTATTGATGAAAATTGGTATATCTCAGCGACTTTGAAGAAAAAAGAGGCAAAAACAAAAGGAAATTTGGAGGAAATTTGAATGTAAAGTATGGAGATTGTGATTAGATTTGCAATTTAAGTTTAAAAAGTAGGATTCTGTTCAGATTCCAATAGGATTAAAGTTCCTATGTTACATTAACGTGACACTTGTGCGATTTAAGTCATGTTATAATGTTGTTATAACCAGTTTTGTTTCAATCACACATGTTTAAGTAAACTGTCTACATCTCCAAAGCTCAAAATGCTCTGTTCCACTTTGTGATGTCATATTGTAGTGGTAGTTTTCATGTTAACCTTTTACATATTTACCTTTTACCTTTTTTTCAGTAGAAATTGGCAATTCCAGAGCTGAAATAATTAAATTTATTCTATTACTGAGTATAAAAAGCACTTCCTGTATTACCACATGACATCACAAGGTGGAAATTAGTATTTTTCTGAGTTTTGATTAAATGTTAAACATGTGTGAATGAAACAAAACCCAACTCCAAGTATGTTTGTGATGAGAAAACAACATTATAACATAGATCATAGAAAATAGCGTAAATTGGCTCTTTAAATATGTAAGATCAGAAACAATAAAAGGTGCAAAAAGACCAAACAGAGAATTTAAACTGTTCTTATTTGGCATTTAGAGTGCATATATAAGGACACAAAACACAAAAATAATTATGGAAGAGCAGCGTATATTAGACAATTTCAGCTATCTGAGGATTAAAGACAATTAACATGTTTTTCTTTAGAGTCCTAATTACATAAACATAAGTGACGAGGCAAATTCTTAATATTTCACACTAGCTTAGCACTGGAGCGGCCCCGGCTCATTTGTATGCGCTCACAGTATAAGACAACACGCCGAGGTATCAGGAGCTAAGCGCAAATGTGAGAAATTAAAAGCAAATCCCTGTTTACTCCAGAAGGGGGAGGGGGCGGTGCACTCGGCATATGTTATGGGTAGACTTATTTGCATAGCACCATCACCAGTCGTCCCTTTTGATTACATCGGATAAGAACGCCTGCTGTTTGCTCATTTGGGGGAAGTGCGTTTTAATTTCGCTCGGATTTGAAAAGATTTTTGGGAATTCATTTCGGTAACACATGTGGGTTAGGGAATTTTAGCGATTTGAGAGACGCCGCTGAGCTGGGAGGTTGTAATTTCATGATTGGCGATGAGGGGAATACTTGGGGGGATTTGGGCTGCGAGAGGTTAGGTGGTCTGGGTGAGCCATAAAAAGTATGTTTTTTTATTACTTGTTTCCAGTACAAGCAATAAAATGACTGTTTGAAAAGGCTTAACGTTATGTTCCAATGCAAATTACTATATTGAATGTACAAACCAGGGATACACTGATATTGTTACTGGTATCGAATATGGGTGCCGATCCAAGAAAATTAAATGAGATAGTTTGAGCCATGGTTTGGACTTTAATTTGATGAAATAAGAGAATTTTTTTGCCCTAGAATATCTCATAATGTCTCAATTTGAATTCATACAAAGCAGTTTAGTTGCGTAAATAACCATTGCATAACACAATTGGGTCAGTTTTGTAAGAAATTAACTGTGTTTTGAGAAAAAAAAAGCCATTTTCTGTCTCTACCTGGGTATTGGTTAGTGCCGGATATTCTTAAATCCATAATTTTGACATCAGAATTAGCATTGAAGAAGCTGATTCTATTACAAAACCGTAAGGATGGGCAAAAACGGTGCATCAGAGTGTTTTTCCAGTTATCGTTATGGATCCAGTATTGAAAATTTTGTTGCTATATGGCTGTGTTTGCTCAATCATGTAACTAATTATTTTTTAGTCCCAATTAACACATTTGGCAAAACGTAACATACAATTGAAGCACTCGCAACTGATTATCGGTATCAGCAAATATCGATTATCAGCTACAGATGCGAGGAAATATTGGATATCGGCTCAAAAAATACATTAAATTCCTATGATGCCTTCCCTACATACACTAAAACTGTCCACTTACCGCTCTCGACTTCGAGCAGAGCCTTGGTCAGGATGCTGCCGGCCACGCTGATGGCTTGGCAGATGTAGTACCCGGAGTCTTCCACCTGGACGTCGGTGATGGTCAGCTCCCCGGTCAGAGACACGGAAAACCGACTGGCCGGGGCTGCCTCCTGGACTGGGAACAGCAAGATCTGCCAAAGAAAACACACATATAAATGAGTTAGAATGGAAAAAAGATCATTATATTCAGTGCTGAAAAGGAACAGAAAGACATATGTACTGATAAGACACATTCAGAATATTATTGAGAAACTGTAGCAACAAATTTTACTTGAATAAATAGAAAAAAATCAGATAGAGGCTTTTTATTTAGTGGTATGTATTGTAATATAATAAAACTCAATGTGAAAGATTGGACCATATAACAAAATACATTACAAAACACATTTCACAAACTTGCTATGAGGTTTTCTTTAAATAAAGTAGAAAAGTATACTTCACATCCCATATTACATTAGTATATATACAGTACCATGTTTTCCAGCCTATGGTCTCATGACATAAACTTTGCCATTTTCTGCTTCAAGGCCTCCTTGTAAGTAAATTAAATTACATTGAGTACGATGATATAAACACTGGTTTGAAAGTGGTCGACAACAAGACGACGTGCAATGTCTGTCCTTGAAAATAATGCATGTTTTTCCCATAAAAGAAGTGATCTCTGAGTGGAGAGCATCAAAGGGGAACGGTGTTTTTAATTAAGACAGCTTCTATGGTGCACACAATCTCACGTCTGAAAAGATTATATAATATGTCTGCAGTAAAATATGTTTATTAGCGCTACTTGGGTTCCTATTTGCATTAAAACTGAAAACAAATGGCACAGCATGCAACATTACCCAGATATTATTCGTTCCATTACACCAAATGTACATTGTAAAGAGGTATTTATTACATGAAACCGCCACGGGATTACTTACGAGGTACTTAGCATGACAAATGAATATTACTGCGCCAGAGAGGGGGACTGGCTAGCATGCTTCACTGTAGATATGATAAGCCTGGCAGTCGTTATTAGATAATGACCCTTCAGAATCCTACTTTTCCATTTGTCAACGTGAAATATGCTAGCTAAAAAAAAACGCTATCATATCCAACATGCTTCCCACACATTAGCGCTAACCATTCTTTAGCCTTATCTCTGTCCTCCACTCATATAAGCAGCATAAGGGCCTCTACTCCTCTGCTTTCTCTTCCCCGAGTCCTTTTAATCTATAGTATACCTAAGGGCCAAGCTAGAGGCGCCCACACAGTTAGCGCTAGCCTGTACATGCTAGTATATGTTGATGTTGGACACAAACTATACGCACAGATACAGTATACATGTCCAAGTGCTAAAAATATTAAAATAAAGGTCTATGACTAGATAAGGAGCGCTGGGTCTAGTATATGTTTATACTCTGCAGTGACATCATGCTGGGGGCGTTCTACATGTCTCTCTATAGTGGAATGTTCAACAGTTAGCATGTGACACGGCGCACACATTAGCACTATATTAACACTATGTCAAAAACTGTTTAAAACTCAACTCATCTTAATTACAAATACAGATGCAGCTTGTTTTTAAACCAAAATGTAAAAGTGACTACTGTATTTTCTGGAGTATAAGTCGCCCATAATTTGACCCGAGCGTGCGACTTATACTCCAGTTTGTTTGTTATTTTCATGGGATTTAGTGATTTGGAGTAATGTTGATGACAGTTTGGCCGAGGGTGCGACTTATACTCCAGCTTGTTTGTTATTTTCACTGGATTTAGTGATTTGGAGTAATGTTGATGCTTTGGTAAACTTATTAGCATGTTTTTTATGCTATAGTTCTCTGAATGATTGTTAGTTTAATACGTTAACATACCGGACACTTATGACAGTTCGTTGTCTATGCTTCGTGCAGCTGAATGTGTTATGTTAGCATACATACACCTATTCACGCTGTTGTTCTTTAATCTGTTATTTTAAATTGCATCCTATACTCCAGTGCGACCTATATATGTTTTTTCTTCTTTATTATGCATTTTTTGGCTGGTGCGACTTATTCTCCAGTGCGACCTATACTCCGGAAAATGCGGTAACTGGAAAACTGTTGGCTAATGTTAGCTATTTTGTGATGTGGTTTCATGCCACTATTCCAACCTGCTGCTATTTAGACATTGGCGTCTAACTGTCAGAGAAGAGACATAAAAATTCACTACTTCAACATTTTTTTTTTTTTTTTTCATTGTCGGAGTAGGGGCACTTTACTATTTCTCGAACATTCTGCTTTTCTGACATAATATTAATGTGGTGGCCATATGCTTTGCACTCCCATGTATCATAAGATGCTTGGGGCGGTACAAAACATTTGGTCAGAGAACACTTCGGCCACATAGATCAGTGGGAAACAGAAGCTGCATCAGTGATAGTTAATAGTGATACTGATAGTAAAAACCGTCTAAACAGAGACACGTCGTAATGAAGGGATGTCTAAGTAGGCGGCGGACCCCATTTTACATATGAGAGACTCTTTTAACAGCACAAATCAGCTCAGCAGTTATAGTTCCCAGTTCTCTGTAGTCGGATTGCGTTAAAATAAAGCTCAGATTGAAATCTAAAAAAAACCTCAGACAGAGCAGTACCTCCAGCTAGCATCACTCCTCCTCTGCTGCTGACATCATAAACCATTAACCAGCTCGAAGAGACGCGAATGTTGATAAAAGAAAGCTGACGACAGATGCGAACACTAACAGGGAGTGAGAGAAAGCAGATCTCTTTGTATCACATGTTAGGACGCTTATGTCAAGTGCGCTATTTTAAAAGTGACTGTTGAGGAAAACATGATGTCACGAACTTTCCAGGGTGGCATTATTTATTTATTCTATTTTTGGATTTGTTGTGTTTTACAGTGTTGATACCACAGGGTTCGGGTGACCAGACGTCCCTTTTGTGTCCCCAGATTTACCCAAAAACATTGATTTATCCCATTTTTATACAAGAAATGCCCCACGCGTCCCTATTTTTAACCAATTTAACACCTACCGACAGCAAAAAGAGGCAAAAATTGTCATTTGTTTAGGTAAAATACAAAAAAATCTGCTTAAAAATGACCAAAACACAAAAAAACTATGACTATATGTGACTATACTGGCTCACTTTTTATTACCAACTACCAAAAAACTTTTATTTTGAAATTTTAGTCACTCTATACAATATAGGAAAAAAAAAACAGATGCTAAGTTGAATCTAAGTAGTGAATAACTTTATTTTCTCTGTCCATAGGTTTCAGAATGAGGAGAAAATGCAACTGTTGCCATAGCGCTAAGATGAAACCCATAACTATATTTCCTTTTATCTCTATGGTAACGTGAAACTTTCAAACTATTTTATTATAAGTATGGTGCTTAAGTATGATAGCCTTGAAAGCTGCTGTTAGAAAACGCGGTTGCTAAGAGTGTTACAATGCAAGACAAGAAATCGGGCAAAAATGTGAAAAATGATGTTGGAAAATAAATAAAACTCCTCAAAATAATCAAAACTTCACCTCATATGTCGCATTTTCGCATTTAGAAAGAACATTTTAGAGTCTTAAAGGTGCACTGCGCGACTGGGGGGTCCACCACCTGCTCGTTTCCATGGAGATGTTATTGCTTTGATGAGAATGTTCCATGGTATGACTTTAAATATTTAGCATTTATTCATTACGGGTGCTCAAAAATGCATTAACGTGAATAGGCTGTGAATCTACTCTGCACTTTCTCATCTCCCTGGTGGTAGATGCAGGTATAACATTTCCCACACTTGAAATGTTACGCAGTGCAGCTTTAAAACTGAATATATATGTAGCACTTTTAAATTTGTTCCAATCATTGCTGCATTTCCGAGCCTCTTCTTACCTGACTGCCTTCTCTTTGCCAGAACACAGCCGGCGGTGGGTTGCCCTTTGTCCCGCAGAGGAAGGTTACGGTGCGTCCCGGGGCTGTGATCTGGTCCCGCGGCCGGACCACGATCTGAGGCGGAACTGTGCAGAGGGAAACAAAGAGAAATCCTTATGAGACCGAGGGAATATAGAGCAGCCGTGATGTGAGTGACTTTAATACAGTGGTGCAGAGGCAGGCGGACAGTGAAAGGCTTTAGGCTGTGGATAATCACGACTGAAGGCACAGAAGGGGCTGCAGACGCTGGACTACAGACTCTGGACTACAAAAATGCCCGTCACTGAAATTCAAATGAGGTATTAGATGGGTGAAGTATTGATTAATTTCACTGTGCATATATTGTATACATAAAAGAGCATAAAGGGCGATGGTTTGAAGTAAGTTAACAAGAGAGAAACACTAAATCAGGGGTGGGTAATTATTTTTTCACATGAGAAACAGAAAATTCAACATTATATTATTGTATTTCTTTATAAAAAGCAGTAAAAAGCATTGTTTTGACAAGATGCAAGTGTAGGTTGGCTAAGCAATGAAAAAGTGGGGTTGCCTTACATAAAAAAATCATCTTAAAAACCCATAAAATAAAATAAAATGCAGCTTTAGTCCATGCATGAGGTAAAACTATAAAATGGGTTTATTTTGTGATTCCAAATGAGCTTAAATGGGCAGGTTAGAGTCGCCTAAAGTGTCGTATGTGGCCCAGGAGCTGCATTAAAAGGGTCACTTTTTATATAGCGCTTTTCCTTCAAGGCTCTTTACGTCAAGGAATCAAACCACCAACCTGTGAGTCAGTGAATCCATCTGCCCAACTGATGATGTTTTATGTTAAGAGCGGGATTCAAACTGCCAACCTTTGCATCACCTTTGCATCAGAGGACGAAACACTCCGAACTACTGTCGTTCTTAATGTTAAATCTATATGTTGCTGCTCTTGTGAACTCGTTATTGCTTTGCCTAGAATAAAATTAAAGTTAAAATGATCAATCTCCATGGAGACAAGCTGTTGACACGTGGATGTTTAATGCTACGCTGTGGAAGATAGAGAAGTTAGAGAGTGCATCTTTAATCGCTCTTTGCTCTGAAGTAACGTTTTAATGAAAATATCCAGACTGTATTAAGATAAGCCCACGTTTGTTTTGGTGCTCGACCTGGAGTCAATGACACCTCTCCACATTATGCAGACGGTTTAGCTGCAGCAAAGCGGAGGCTAACGCTGTTTTTCTCGACTCCATCAGCTCTAAACGCGCTCCGAGCCGGGGTTATGACTGGAGGAATAAATCACGGCCAATCTGACAGAGAGTTTAGAACGTCAAGAGCAGCGCGCCTGTCTATCCGTGAAGTTGGTTTCTCAATTAACACAGTAATGAACAGGCTTTACAGAGGAGAAAGTGAGTCAGGGCTCAGTGGCAGCTGATAACTCCTGAAAAATCACCAGCTGTTAGAAGAGTTAACCCCAAGACTGCTGGGTCCAATGTTAAATTACAACATCGGGGCTAAGAAGATGTAAAATAAGGCGGCTGGGAATGCAAAGTAAAGCTCTATTAGAAGCTAGAGCGGAAAAATAATGAATCAAAATGAAGAAACTAATAAAAAAAGAACATTTATTTAAAGACTAGCTGTGTTTTATATGACTGGCTTTCAAATGGCTTCATAAAATAATATAGGCCAATAATATTTAATACAGATGAGGGGCAGCAGAATTAATAATGCTAAAGTCTTATATTACACAAAACTGACTCTTGTGAGATTTATAATGTTAACTCATACAAAATATACCTGGATTTGTGTTTTGTTTCATCCACGCATTTGAGAAATCCTGGTTTATTAGCCTGTCTGCAATTCTAAAGCTCAAAAATCCCCTGTTCCACCTTGTGATGTCATAAAGTGGTAGTGATCAAGACAATAGCTACGTTTTAGCAGATTTTTACTGTTTTAAAGGATGTAAAAGCCACACAACAGCAATTTTAGCATCCTAATTATATACCGCAACAAGTTTATAGGTGCTTTTCATAATTCTCATACACCAGAGCGGATAACAACTAGCATGTTAATAGTGCACATACTGATTTTTCACAATTACGTGGACGAAAATCAGGTCCTACCATTTTAAAGCCATGAACTCGAATGGAAATCAGAGGAGCTAAACGCCAAGACTAATATTCATGTGATTCTAGTGAAAGTGTGCGGAGTTTAAGAAAGCAACGGAGCACTTCCTGTATTACCACATGACATCATGAGGTGGAACAGAGTGTTTTCAGTTTGACAGAAGAAGCTTTTGAGTGTTAAACATGTGTGAATGAAACAAAACAAAACACAAATCCAGGTATTTTAGAGACATTTTAAGATATTTTTAAGGAATAAATAAAAAAGTATGTTTTTAGGGACATACTGTAGACCAAAGCAATAACATCTCCATGGAGACGAGCAGGTAAAAGGTACATGATGCACCTTTATTAACACCGTGCAATCCAGCTGTTGTTTACCACTATCTTTTTATAGCTACATCCGGTAACCTTTTAGTTCTTTGACAATAGAACCGTGTAGTTTCATCTTTAGACCCCTGCAATCAATCTCCTATATACTCTCAAAGGCCAGCTGCTCGCCTATAGCCAACCAGAGGCTGTATCCAGGTTTATAGGTCAGCGTATAGCCACATGCATCTTCTGAGGGCAGCTACGTGGAGTCTTCTCTGCTTATCCCGACGCGAGTTTGCATCTCTTTGACTCGGTATCGATCGGTGGCAACGACAGCTTTGCTCCTGACAGGGGGGGTCGAATACACAATGACTCTTCCTCCTCTTTCTCTCCTCCTCCTCCTTCAGTCCTAATTGATTTCTCAACTTCCCAGCTGATCTCATGGCTTCTCAACTCTGCTCCGGGTCTCGTTTTGCATGGAAAGACGATGCAGAAGGAGCTAACGAAGCAAAGTACCGATGAGTCATACGAAGATGCACGTGTCTGCGAACAGCTTTAAGTACGTCGTGTTGGAAAGCTCCTTAAAATGGTCAAAGAGTCGAACGAAAACGTAGAATTTAAGGTGTAACTACATCCGATCGAGAAACAAAGAATGAATGAACAATAGCTTTGACTGTTTGCCACGGCCTGCTGTTATGAAACTGTAAAAGTTAGCCAATTAAGCATCGCAGCACAGCATGAAGCTGGCCAACGAATACATATTATTCTGACTGATTTTAAAACAGGAATCAAAAGAGGAAGTTGGTTTCCATGTGCAGTCTGCAACTTGCATATGAAAATTAATTACGCAGCACCTTATTTTTACTGTTTTAAAAGATGTAAAAATTGCACAATAGCAATCTTAACATCCTAATTATTCACTGCAATGAGTTTATAAGTTGTTTTCATAACTCTCAGACACCACAGTGGACAGTAACTAGCATGTTAACGGTGCAAATACTGAATTTTCAAATGTTTTTTCACAATTACATGGACGAAAATCAGATGCCACCATTTAAAAGCCATGACTAATGCTAATGCTAATGTGCCGAAAAATGCTAATTACTTACTAAGACAATTGGCACTTTGGGGTTTATGTCGTCAATATTCCCTGGGGATGTGGTGCTAACGGGAGGCACTGCTCTCTCTGACACTCTGAGTTTTATCTTAAACAATCTGAAACCACAAACACGACTCTCAAATATACGATTACAGTCACAAGCTAGCTAGCATTAGCCAACAGCTTTTCAGTGAATTGTGCTCAGGACCATGAACACTCGTATTGATCACAGGCTCCTGAAAATGTGCTGTTTAAACCGATTTAGTATTTCTTTCTTGAGTTTTCAGACACTTTTTAACTTTTTTGACGTTGTTTGCTAACATGTGAATTGTGTCAACACGGTAACTGCTGAACATTTCGCCATACACATCCATGTAGAACACCACTGCTCTATATTACGAACAAAAATTCGTAGCAAAATTAATCTTACATGACTTCCATGCCCACGGCCCAAATACATTATTGAGTAACTGCTCTAACCTGTACTCCACATTTGCCTGTAGTAATACTTCCTTGCATCTCGTAGCATACAGCCCCTTGTGTACTCTGCCATATAAAGTTGATGCGTTATTATGATGATGAATTACAATGGCGGCCTCTTTAAAGTGGGTTCATTGCTTTTAGTTCCTGCAGTGCATGAAACTTCAATTTGTCAACGTGGAGTAATTACGCTACAAAGAAGGTGTGCTGACAGTGCGAGCTTGTAAAGTGCGCTAGATTTCTCCCAGGTTTACTGTGCTTTGATGGACTGTATAAATGAGGCGCAAACAGCCTATGATAAACACAGCCGAGGTGATGAGACCTGGAGCGGGTCAGCACTTTGAACTTTACTGATTTAACTGCACACCGTGTTTGGGTACCAGACAGTCAGCAAAAAGGCTTGACTGGGAGTGAGAAAACGCACTTCTTCAATACTTTACGGAGATGTGAGTCTGGTCACCGGTGAGTCTCTGTGTTTTCAGACGGGTGTGATTGACAGG
>KN489969.1:0-31711 GCA_000787155.1 Scartelaos histophorus
AACTGTTATAATAAAAGAGAGAGGGTTTTATTGTGAATTTTGTTAGCTCTGTCTGGAGTCTTGTGCCTTAATCCTCCCCATTAAGTCTGTGTTATTTTTAAGCTCTAAAATCCATACACATAATTACTCCAGGTCTCATACTAGTTTCAAAACCAAAGTCAATTTTCTCTTTATCATTTAGCATTGCCAATTGTCAGCATTGTGAAGAAATGTCATAAGGATTTTAATGTATTTTATATGTATTATTCAAAGTTGACCTACATGCACAACAACAAAGCTACAGTCTGAATAATGCATAGGACCTTAAAGGCTAAAATCTAATTCAGTGCAATGATACAGGCCTTAAAGATCCCAAATCCTATCTGAACCAAGAAGCATTTGCGCATTAATATTTGATGACAGTGCACTCAAACAAGTTGGAATAAATATCTTGGCTTAACCACAGCCACTTTTCCAATAATAAGTTCTACCGCTGGAAAATCAACTTTTTGTTTTGAAAAAGTAGTGAATTCATTTACTGTTGGAACATAGTTGGGGGAAAAAAGAAGGAAATTAAATCATTTTGACATAGTTAAACAAGACGCCACTATGTCATAAAGATATATTTGAAAATGATGTGGAGAATAAGACTCAAGAGATTTTGATTTAATTGGGATTAACTGGAATAGTTTACATAGAGATACATTTGCATTTTGATTCATTAAAGGGCTTATCTTCTGCGCTAATTTCTGGTTTATGTTGTTTCCTCGTCAAAAACATCACACAAAACCTGCATATTTAGGCTCATCTCTCAAACTCAAAACACTGTTCCACCTTCTGATGTCATGTGGCAATACAGGAAGTGCTCCACTGTCAATCTCTGCACACTTTCCCAGGAAATATTTGGATAATTTCAGCCCCAGAATTGCCGATCTCTACTACACAAAAGGTAAACGGTAACTGCTAACTTGAAAAATACATCTTTGTGACATCACAAGGTGGAACAGAGCATTTTGAGCTTTGCAGATGCAGACAGACTAATAATAAAGTTACTCAAACATGCGTGAATGAAACAAAGCACAGCTCCAGGTCTGTTTTTCAATGATCTGATTGGTCTAAACTGGAGGTGTGACCCAAAACTCATAAGCAAGATTAACCGTCGAAAAAAGACAGTCTCCGCAATATGAGCCAATAAAATCTTAAGTCCATCGAGTGAAATAAAAAAACATAATTATTTTTTACTGTTGAGGATGAGGCAATGACAAATTAGGTCCCCATAGAACCACCAATGTCAAGACTTTCTCTCTCTGTCCAATTAATATTTACTGGTGCCTGCAAAAAGACGAGCAGTCCAATGACAATAGCAGTGACATGTATGGAGCTAGCAACTTTCGTACTAAGAGTTCAAAGAATTCTAGTTTGAACTGAAATCTCGGGGGAAATCACCATCCCGCTAATGACCTGCCACCTCCACATTATTATTTATTCTTTAGGCTTTGCAGGTTTTGCTTTTTTGACAAAGCATTTCAAAAATATCAAGCAAAATGTTTTCTCTTCTGACAAAAACTCTACTATTGCATGGAGCTGTGGTGATACAGTTTCAGGCAAATATGAACTTCATTTCTAAATTGCACTCAGTAACTTTTCTGCTCGTCTCCATGGAGATGTCATTTCTTTGCTAGGAACATTACATGGCATTGCATTTCTACATCCTGCCCTTATTCCACTGCAGATTTTATTGCTAAAATAAAATAAAATACCCTGAGCAAACATAACTTCCTTGCTCTCCTCTCCATAGATCTAACCTGTAACTTTACCTCGTAGAATCATCTGCTCCTCTAGACAGAAAAGCTATAACATCTCCAAGTTGGTGCTCCACCAGAAAAGTTCAATAGTATATCTTAAAAAAAGGTTGGTAATTCTTTTGCAAGTCTAGTGTTTAGCTTTGAAACAATTTATTTGCAGTTTCGTTTTCCTTTGGGTTACTCCCTTTTTAGAACTATTGCAGCCATGGTGATCTATTATAGACGTGGTTTATATCTGGTGGTAAATGTGATGCCAAACATTGTCTTAGGTGGTCCCTGAACAGTTTGAGAACCACTGGTCTAGAGAAATCCGCCCAGTGTATCCTATAGTGAACTCTGAATAAACAGCCTCTCTTCTCTCTACCACGAAGAGGACACTCCAAACCAAACCTTAAAGAGGAGGGATTATGCATCATTTAATCATTTTTTTAAGCTTTCTACCAAATTATAATGTTATTCAGTCATCAAAAACAAGCCTGAAGACGTTTTAAATGTCCTCCACGCATGTTCCAGCAATTTAGTGATCTCTCCGGGGCCCTATTCGAACTCTCTTTGCGGTTAGCTGCTCTGCCCACAAACCTACGTCACCCATGCTCCCACCCGACAATTCCCCATAAATATACAAACGCATGATGCAAAACAGTACACGACTTCACAAACCCCACGTGATGTGCAGTAATTTTGTTAGCGGGTAGAGGGAGGAGCTGTTTTATTGCAGCATATAGCATTTTCCAAACAATAAAGGGTAACCTGGTGATCTAAATATGTCATGTGTAAAAAGTCATGTGTAGAAGTAAAACTTTAACATAATAATTCCGGGATAAATGCTTAATTATTCAAATCTGACACACTTTCAATGTATAGAAAATGGCTGAATGCAACAGAAACTAGGCCTGTTACACTAAAATTGGAAGCACGATATTCTGCAATAGAGATATACTGGGATAAACTGTCCAAAGCAAAACACTCCCAGAAAACCACTTTTCAATAAACAGTATCATTCAAAAGGCCTGAGCTACATTACATTAGCCACAGAAGTCTCTTATTCAAACTTTTACAGCTCAAATTTTATTGTACTACAACAAAATACCCATAATCTCGCAAATGTTACAAATAAACAAATGAAGCCCCAAAATATAGGGTTCCAGCTTTCATATATGAATTAATATATTGTGTAACCTTTTTGGTGGAGGGTTTGTCAAATGCTTTTCTCCATGGAGACGTTAATACTTTGCCTGGAATGTCCCATGGTACGACATTAATATGAATTACGGGAGCTTCTGTTGCTCAAAAATACATTAATTCTCTCTGTGAAGGGGCGACTCTTCACAGATCTGACCCGTAAAATGGTTTATATTTGTCTCCCTTGACGTAGATAGATTAATCTATAGACAAGACGAGCAGGAGTCAGAGCGTCCACCGGAAAAGTTGCACAATACGCCTTTAAACGATAAGTTGATATAGTAATTCTCATGAGACGCCTAAAACAAAGTACTATAGAAGCTGACTGAGAGATAAAGTCCATAGAAAGTCCAATCAGAGGGGAAATTTTGAACCACATTTTCAGTTCACATACATTTCACAGTGTGGCCTGTAAATCAGTTTTAGAAAGCGCATAGTTAAGGCCAGTCTAGCATTGCAGGACAGAGCATAGCTGACATATTTTCAAGAGGGACACTAGTCTAGTACTTTGCCCCAAGCTCCAGTGACACACATTTGGTCAACAGAAATGGAAAATGATGGATGACAAACAAATGCGGAATGAATCTACCAAAAAACTGTCAATATTTGGCAGGTATTTAAGGTGAATGACCTTTCTGTCACAAAAATAAACGGTCAGTCGGTGGGAAAATGCTCAAAACCAATGTGCCATTTCAATCATAATCATTTTTAGGAGGAACTGATCACCAAATATTAGGCTTAAAGGAACATGATGAAACTGTTCTAGTGAGGTGTCCATGTACTTGTCTTTATGGCAGGAGAGTGTGTTGGGAAACAAAGAAAATCCCACAAAAAAGGACAATAATTAAACACAATCATAATCACAAATCATATATATGATCTCCATGGGTTAATTATTGCTTTGAAGGGACGAAATGAGATATGAGATTGGGTCCATAAGAGTGAGAAAATATGAGATTTTAACATAATTCCTCACAGTTCAATTTCCAATGTTGGCCTCACATTTTTTTATTGAATTGATTTCATATATTTGTTTCCATTCTAGTATTGCTTTTTTGAACTGTAAGAGATGTAACTCATCAAACCGCTTTGCCGCTATTGCTTTGCCTCGAAAGTTCCGCAGTATGCAAAATAATTTATTTTAATTTATTCTAAAACAGGTGCATTACAGATCTGACTCATACAAATATAAATAAGTTGAATAAGACTTAAATATAGATAAGTTGAATATCCTACAAAGGAACATTCCAAATAAATGAAAACAAGCACAAAAGTTACATAGGGCAACTTTACACTAGAGATGTAACAATAACTATAAATATTGTGATATTGCATCGTTAAAAGTCTCAAAGATATATCGAAAGTTTCTTTGCTTAAATGCATTGTTATGGTGCAGCAACAGCTAAAAACAGAGAGAACTGCATAGACCATGATGCTTTGCTTTGTTTCAATCCAATCAACATTATGAAATAACTGCTATTAAGCACTTTTAAATCTTAATTATTTGAAATACGAATTGTCTCCTTTTGTTTGTCTCCACAAAATATCGCAAAAAATAATGTACCAAGAGATGCATGTTGAGAAAATACCGCAATGAGGGATTTGGATATCGCTACATCTCTACTTTACACTCAATAAAAGTTGCTGATTCTTGCAATGTCCTCACATATGGCCCTGAATGTATCATAACTGAAGCACGGAACCCATGAAAAAGCAATTTTAGTACAATGAGGATGAAAAAATCACTTAACATGCACAAACTTGTCCATCCATTAGCAGCTTGTCAGTTTGACCATTAGCGTCAATAGTCTTCATTAACACCGGGCTAAATGAGTGGTGCACCTGTTAGCCTCCCCTTGCAGCAGCGACCTAACAACATCACTGCCCTTTGAACTTTCACCTTTGATCCCGGCCCACGCAACCCTGAGATCTTAGCCTGTGGTTCACTCAAGGACAAGATGGAGGCTCGGTTTCTTCTCGATTCCTTTGTTTGGCTTGGCTCTGGGACAGGTTTCCCCTCTCTCTCTCTCTCTGGCTCTGAATGTCTGATCTCTTGTAGCATTCCGACAGTGACTATTTTTATCTTTCTTTCGTTCTTTGCCTTCGTCTTGCTGGTGCTCTCCTCTGGCTCTAGCACCCGGGCCTCCTGTGTCCATGTATGGGCAGTCAGCAGAGGGACTGACCACAGAGACTACCGGTACAACAAAGTATTACTAAGTGTGTGGATGTCATTTTTAGGTGAATCGCAATGACAAAATATACTCTAACGCCTTAATATGTCATACAGAAAGCCAAACACTTAAGCAGGACTAGCTCATTTTGTTTATATAATTAGTATGTTAAAAGTATAATGCCACCTGCTTGTTATAGCTTTGCCTGGAACGTCCCACGTATTAATGCAATATTTTTGACCTAATGTTTTAATAGTCTACTTTTACAATGCTTTCAGACCTGATGATTCTTCACTAACCTGGAGAAAAAAAAGTCTCTATCTTGTATTCAATTACAGATGTTTTATTGCTTGCCTCTCCACAAATCTGTCCTGTAACATATGGTGTCAAATGCTGTACTGTTGAACATTAAAGGCCCCAGTTGTGCAGTGTCTGGATTTATTGTTCTATTTTGAGGTGACGCACTAGGGCCCAGCGCATTCAGGCACCTAAAAAAGGGACCTGCCACCTACGCCCATGGGTGCTCCTCTGACTCGACTCCACCTGGCCATGCCATCAGCCGATCGCCACAACGCACTTTAGCAGTATTTGCACATATTGTAACTTATTAATAAATGCTCCGGCAGAGAGATTAAACCTTTGCCGTAGTCGTGTTTGCCACTTTCCTCTGTTGCGGTCATACAACTGGGTCATAACACAGCAATAATATCTCATGGAGACAAAAAGAAAGTTACATATTTACTTGTATTGATAGTACTAAAAACCTGTTGTAGTTTTTTATGGTCAGATTGTGTTCAAATATTGTAATAATGTTCAAAAATCTCAGATTAAGTCTAAATGAGCTTCAGACAACTCAGAGCCTATAGTTCACACAACCAGGGAATGTTGATGATGCAAAGTTGTAAAAAATGTAAAATAATAAAGCCATGTACATTTATTGAAATCATTATTTGTTATAATTATGATTTTAAAGATAATATACATAAGATTAAAATGTGTAAAACGATAAGTCTATAAAATAAGTCCAACATTTGCCACATACAAAAAATCTTGAAAATACTGGGTGATAATTTCCTTTAATCTATGGAAACTCTGATGCGATTCCTCTGTCCTACCACAGCGCACAGTTTATTTTCAGAGAAGCTCCAGTGGTCCTAGTCATAGCTCAAACCTGTGTCAGCCTGATGATTCAGCCCAACACATGGAGGCTGGAGTATAAAGTTAAAGACCTCTCCTCACTGTGGCACTCCATACACAAAAGCAAGACACAGTTATAGTTTTAAAGTTTTCATTAATACTGGTTGTGACATCTTAAATATTTCATCTCACGTTTTTCTTTTCCAAAATGAATAAACTGTTTTTTTGCTTCCTGCAGATTTATCCATCACTCGCTCTGAGCCATAAGGCAAAGCTCTTAATTTCCAAGTCAATTTATGCTCATAAGTTTATATTGTTGCCATAAAGTTGAAAATAAAAGATTTCTGTGTAGCTAAAAGAAGCGCATTTACAAGGAGCTTGAAAGTCGAGCCACTGTTCCTCAATCCCGATCAGGTGGGAATGAGGAATAGTGGGACATGTCTCCTGAACTTCACCTGGAGAAGTGGTTCAGGCATGAGATCTTAGCGTTCCCCAAGAAGAAATTGGATGTGTGCAGGAAGTTAGGGCTGTTTTGGTCTTTTTCAAGGGATCCAATGAGCTCGTCATCTGGGGAGTGCGGTTTGGGACAGATATTTGGTCTGATCATTAAGATACTACAGCCCTACGAGGAGTCTGGTCTGAACATCTGGTGTAAACTTCTGCCAGATTCTGGATAAGTACCTGAAAAGATGGACCATATAAATAGATGATTGATTAATACCATATGTGAGAAGGCGCTCTTACAGGAACACAGTGCAATATTTCACTTTATATTATGAGAAAGTGTGCCAGACTGAATGCTTAAATCTGCAGTTTGTGTATGTGTTTGTATGATTACGCCGTACAAAACCTACTTGAGAATAAGCAGCTTAAAACAACTACTTGCTCTTACATAGGTCCACTTATATTCTGTCAGTGTTTTTCCCCATGTCTGCTGCTCCGTAAGCACAGGGGAGCAGAGGAGCTGGACTGGACTTCATTAGCTCTTATTGAAGCGGGTCAATACAGCGTCAGTCTGGCCTCTCCGGTTCTCTGTCACCCATCCATCACGGCTCTGCCTCCTGTACACAAAAACAGCTGAACCTCCCGATTCCAGCTCACGGCGCAGGATTTACTGATGGAGATGAGATGGAGTGAGAGATAGGAGCGACGCTGAGCTCTTAAACTGTCTATGGAGCAGATAGGGAGGTGCTTAGCTTTATCGGGAGTGTTATGTATCGACAGGAGGAGGAAGAGGGGACGGAAAGTGCTGCAAAGGAGGAATTGGACTTTTGACAAGCTTGGCGTATTAAAGGTTTACAGGTCTGAAGTGGAATCTTACGGAGTGACATCAAAGGGGCGGCGAAATAAATCAGAAAAACTGAAGAATAAAGAGGTTTAGATATTATATCAAAACCCAAATGTGTTTTTTCTCAATAATTTCATCTCTATCTTGCCAGACTGGAGAACATTTTAAGGAAAGGATTTGGCGCAAGGACATTAAAATAAATGTTTTGTATATCAAAATCCAGAATGTCCAGTTACTCCTTCATATCAAAACTAGAATTTTAAAATATGGGCAAATAATCAGCATCGATTTAACTGTGACAGGGAAGAAAACCAGATCTACGGTACAATAATACAATAATAAAGTTCAAAAGTTTAATTCGTGCTCTAGCCATTTCATTCTGTCATTGTATCCATGAGCAAATGTAAATGTCTCTGTAAAGAATCATGATTGTGGGAGTGCTAGTGGTTTGGCAGATTGTTACAGAGACTGGCAGCCACACATATGTCCTCCTCCATTTGCCCCTGGGCAGCTGTGGCAACAAAAGTAACTAACAACTTATTCACTTGCTTGATACATAACATATAACTTAAACTGCATCTGGCCTAACTTGTAATGTACTAAGAATATCCTTCCTTTCTTGCCTCCCCTCCTCTTTCCCAAAGCCTATATCCTCAGACTGAAGTGGCCACTCCCTGGACATTGTTGCACGCATAATTCCTGCATTTACATTTGACCCGCTTCTTTCTCTCCTGAGTTTTTCTGAATAGATTGAGCACAAAGCTCCCAACAATACTGTGGTTTATCCCTATACAATCCAGCCTCCAGGAAACAGAGAGGCGTTCACTGCACTGGGACAGGTCAGCGCTCAAAGGCGGTGAAGTCTAGGGATACTATAGGCCTAATATAGGACGTTTACTGAATGGATTTTGGTTTTAAAAAATCCTTTCAGTACAGTACTCTTAAAATTTTGATTTCAAATTGTATAAACATGGCCCAACTGTGTCTGTAAGGTAAACATGTTCAAATCAAAGGCATATAGGTAGATGATGGTGAAGCAGGAAGATCCTCACATGAGTCTTTTGCCGGTTTCAAAGATAAAATCCAGTTGACTTAAATCTAAAAGGACTCTCTAAACTAGTGCAGCCTTTGCAGCTTAGTGAGGGAATTCTGGAGGTCTGTGCATATACTGACAATGAGAAAAACATATGTGTTCTCTATGCATGTTAAGTCATTGGCAACACAGGTTCAGTAACACTTCTCCATTCATATACAAGATATCAATGTGACAAATATCGCAGCATTTTAACAAATGAATAAACACATTTTGCAAGTATCACTATATGAACAGGAACTAACTGACCCATATCTGAACCAGGACTAGACCAAGATTAAACCAGGACTCTGCCGTGATCAAACATAATGTGTAAACCCGACAAAAGTAGAAGCTCATTCTGGCCACTGTCTGCTCCCCTCCTTCCATAGAAAAGTCTAAATATGAAATTCCTCGTGCTGTGGGAGTTGATCCTTGAAAGTGCGTAACAGGATCTCTTTCCTCACTCAGTCTCAGCTGTAATTACCTGAGCTGACAGTGAGGGTTCTGCAGTATGGCTCTTCTGAACGGGACATGAACGCTTCTGACACATTTAGCCGGTAAGACAGCGCTCAGGGAAAAATCGCACAAAATCCACTTTTATTTGACGCTAACCTTTGTCTGTAGAGTTTTAATAGCAATATCTCATAATTTTTTGGCAACCTTAATACAAACAAGGTAAATTCACAGCTTTCTCATCAAAAATGTCTAAGTTTGTCCTGTCTTCAGTGGGCTCTACCATTTCAAGTAGTTGGTGACATCGCAAAAGACTGCACTGGTGTTTCTGATTAGTCCAATTTTAAAGATCCTGTACACTATTTCATTATGACCTTCTACATTAAAAAAAAAAGTAAAATATCAGTATGTGTCTCGGTAGAGCTCAAAACGCAAAGTCTCACTGCATGATGTCAGTATGTAGATAGCCTCTTGAGTTATAGCAATTACTTTGTTCCAATATTATGGTTTTAGCGTACAACCATGTATTAAATGTTGCTTTTTTTAATTTCTTCTTAATAAATTACTCAATGCACTGTGATCTATATATAAAATGGCTGTTTTAAGTACTATTGGTTTAGCTTAGAAAACAGCACCAGTTGAATGAGGAATAAATAGCCCCTAAAGATGAGGAAATACATTGTCAAATGGAAATTCTTAAAAAATAGCAGTGACAACATCCTTCCAGTGTCTGTATTTGGTACTACAGAGAACTTCAATTCACTGGTGACTTCTGCTAAAATCATCTACGGAAAAGAGAACTTGTTTTCGTAGCTTTTATAGACATTTTTTTCTTGAATGTGTAAAATCATTAGGGGCATGAATTCTAACTTTAAAGGTGCATTGTGTACTTTTCCGGTGGGCTATTGTCTAGTTTCTATGGAGCTGTGATTGCTTTACATTGAAATTTCTGCAGTATGAGATTAAGATTATCTACTTTGCATTTATTCAATTACAGATGCAAATGCATCAAAAACATGACATAACTTGGCCTGATGGTGACAGACAATGCATGTTTAATGCTCTACCATGGAACATTTTAAGTAATGCAATAAAAAAGCAAGTCCATTACCTTAAAAGTCCTGTATTATACATACAAAATTTACTCTGGTGAGACATGTTATAATGTTGTCACCTCCTCAAAGACATACCTGGAGTTGTGTTTTGTGTGATTAACCCTTTAATATCAGTCTGTCTACATTTCCCAAGCTCAAAATGCTCTGTTCCACCTTGTGATGTCATGAAGCAAAAGGTAACAGCCACCTTTTAACTTTAGTTCAGTAGAAATTCACAGATCTATAGCTGAAAGTATACAAAAGATAGTGAAAGTGTAATGAGTTTAAACGCAGTGGAGCACTTCCTGTATTACCACATGGCATCACAAGGTGGAACAGAGTGTATTCAGTTTGAGAGAAGAACTCTAAGTATGTTTTTTGATGAGGAAACAACATCATAACATCATTTCTGATCAGAAAATAGTGTAATAAGGGCCCTTAAAACCAGAAAAGTAGAGCATTACATTAAAAAACAATGTATTTGAAACAAACCTTTATCTAAACTGTATTAAAATGAAAATACATGTCCGCAGATTTTGCCTATGGGCTTGTGTGTGTGTGTGTGTGTGTGTGTGTGTGTGTGTGTGTGGACCAGCTGACCCCATCCAGTCCAAACATGGCCGCCTCCTCCTCTGCAGAAAATCAACATTCTCTAAATACTCACAAAGTACTGCGTCACGGGCCGGCGGCTGGGACCCACATCTCTTTATTACCACTTTGTTCCACTGTGTTAGCGGCATTATGCAACAGCTGAAACACACTACACTCGATCTACTTCAGGGAAACCAAGCAGGCAGGCTAAAAAAATACTGTTATCTTAAGAAAGTATTACAAGGAATCCATTGAGAATTCGCAAGAAAATGTTAATTCAAATAATTCATTGAGATATTACAAGCATTAAAGAACTAAGTATGTTTTATTGAAAAACAACCAGGATTCTTCTCATCTTCTAATAAAGTCTATATCTCCTTTTTTTTTACATGGCATAAAAATTGCTTAACATAGACTTATAATTCAATCTGTTGTGTCCTTGGGCAAACCATTTCACAGTTCCAGCATTATGAGTGGAGTCATGGTTCCATAAAGTAGGATTGGCCTGATATATAACCTGAGCCAAGCGATATATTGTTTAACTCTAATGGCTCTGTTTTTAATTTAGCAACAATATTTTTTGTTAAGCTACTATTTATTACAATATTTTGTGGAGGCAAAAAATATAATTATGAATTTGTTACTTTTCTCTCATCATAATCCAAATAATTAAGATTTAAAAGCACTTAATAATTTCAGCATGTAGACTGGACTAAAACAAAGCAAAGGATCATGGTCTACGTAGTTCTATTTGTTGCACCATAACAATGAATTTAAGCAAAGAGACTTGAGATTCAATATATATTTTGATGGCCCACAATATTATTGTGAGACTTGTGATGATACAAAATCACGATATTTCAATTATTGTTACACCCCGAGTAAATAAGCAACAAAACTGTAGGGCGGTCACCAAAAAATTGCTTAAAGAACCAAAAAATTGTCTTGGATACATATCGATAAAGCAGTCCACAATAACGATACTGTATCAGCAAATTTAGTATCACAATATATATCGATATTTCTATATTTTTTGGACACTCGTAACCTAACCTAGAATGCAAGGTCATATTTCCAACTTGTCTGGCAATTAAGGACCATTGCACTTTCAGATTTCAAAACTATTACCTCCAGATCTCCTGACAAGGTTTCTTTTCCACCTGGTTGCCCCATTGTTCTAGTTATCTGTCTCCCTATGTAACGTGTATACCTACTGACCACCAGCATAGTCATTCAATACGCCACAACACAACACATCTTATGGACCTTTTATCCGAACAACAAGCGATCCAATGAACCGCCAAATACCGTCAAAAGACCACCAGACCCACGCCAATCTCAGACCGATCGCTTGAATAATCCTACTCCAATTACGAAGTCTTGGAAGCGTAACTCCCTCCAAGCCTTGGTTTCACTGCAGCGGTAATTAAACGAGTGATTTCAGAGCCGAGAACCCATGTTGTGTAGAGGCCACCGGGAGGATTAGCCTATTCTTAATTATGATTCACTGATACAGGTCGTCCCATGGGGCAAAAGGGAAACCGAAACCAGCCCGGGGGTAAGGAGCATGGCATGTTATCGACTAAAGCAGCAAATGCACCTTAATGGTGAATTATTAAACGTGCACTGTGTAACTTTTAGGTTAGGGGTCCGTCACACATACTTGTTTCTATGGATATGTCATAGCTCTGCCTGGAATGTTCCACAGTACAACTTTGAACACCTCTAGCTTACATTTATTCAATTAAAGGTGGTTTATTGCTCAAAAATACCTAGAAAAACAGACATTCTGAGTGTGGGTGGGGTCACCTCGCCACAGATCTGATCTGGCTGTAACTTGGTCTGGTTTGGCCTCAGTGAAGATGGAAAGGTGAAACATTCCAGACAAAGCAACAACATCTCCATGGAGGAAAGCATTTAAAGAACCCTCGACCAGAAAAGCTGAACAATGCACTTTTTTATGCATGAATACTTCAAAACTCTTTACCTATTTTTAAAACACAAAGAATCACTTTACAACCCTTTTAAAGGCACATTTTTTGGTCTGGTCTTCAATTTTAGTTCCACCCTACACAATTGTCCTTTTATCTACTTTTGGGTTTTTTTTTTAAACCAGCTTTTACTTTCCTGTCATATTCCATAAAACTGAGTCAGTATGCTCATGGGACAGGCCTTATGACTGCTCCTCCTGCCTCTCCTCATGTTGCCGTCCTCCTCTCTTAAAAACCATGTGACCGAGGCCCTCAAAGCTCCGTTCTCCCAGAATCCCCTGGGGCCACTGGTTGCACAGCAGGCCCTGACTGTGGGAGGCCCTGACACGATAAAACACAGCCCCAAACAAGGGCCCATTCACTCACTATCCACTTCTGACTCTACATGAGCTCATGGCCCAGAATACTAGTGTCTTGTGATAAAGAGGGCTGCACAGGGCTCCCATTGCGACAAGCTTGGAGAATTTGGTGGTTTTTAAATGGAAGAGTTGTTGGATTATCGTGTTATCCTCTGAGGAGAGCGACGTATGAGCATTTATGTCAGATGTCGGGTTGCCAAAAGTATCCGAAATCAGATATTGAAACTAGATACTCATTTTAGCAAGTAAACTATCTAAAACAAAAAAGTAGCATTCATAGGAGAGATATGAGCCTTGAATAGCTTTAGAATGATCTAGAGCTGTATCAGAACAAGTATAAAAGCAGATAAACTAGTATATGCCCATGAACCACTATGGAACCTGCATGGACATGTTGAAAATCATTCTATCGCCTAAATAAAGTGTTTTTAATGTATTTTTTATTAATATTGTGACAGCCCTAATCCTCTGCACCATATCTTGTGCATATTAAGTTCTTCGCTCTGTTACCTTGACAGTTAAAACTCCAGCCTCTCCTTTCTCTCGGCCTGATTTATCTCCTGTTGTCCTGACCCCTCCTCCTCTCCTTCCCCTTCTCTTCTTCTCCACATTGGCGCTGCTGTAGTGAGGCGTGGGTCCAGATTGTGCCACTGTGGCCGGCCCGCTGCCTCATCGCTGCGCCATGTGTCGTCGTGGAGACCAACAGTTGTCCGCTGGCACCGGGGCCCTTGTTTGTTTGGCTGTGTTTCCATCAGCTGATTCATAAATATACACACTCCACATACTGTGCGGATTAGTGCCACCGGGCTGGGACAGACAGAGTGTTGCAGTACAGTCTGTTTATGCAGCTAGTATGTTAAGTGTTTGGTGTTAGTGGTGGTTTTATTTGGTTCAAGACTACAAAGAATTCAGTATTTGTGTGTAATTCTCTCGGCAGGCGAAGTGTTTTGGGGTAGTAAAAATGTCGGGGATTGAAGGCCAATATGCTGGAAAGTGCAATTAACTACCAGATATCGCAGTGTAAGATCTACGCTCCTGCAATTTGGATGGAAAACACTGAACGCTGGAACCAGAACCTGATATTTTGGACAAAGCATCGTTGTATCTCTAATCTGGAGACTGAATCATGATTTTCAAACAGAAATTGCATATTTTAACACTTTCACCAGAGGTAATAACTATTATTAAGAAGTCAAATCTAACAAAACAACAAAATACAACCAATTATTTTTTACGTGCAGATTATTTCAGTCTGTGGCATTATCTACGTATTTACTAGAATCTGCCTTCGTCATATAGGTTGTAATATTTTGTACAGGTCTGCTATCCTGTTTAACCAGAAATGCCACCACAAAAAAGAAATGAATAGCAAACTAATTAACAACAGAAGTTATTAGGGATGGGGTGAGACACAATTTTGACAAGACACACCATGAGATTGGGTCCATGAAAACAAGACAAAACGGGATTTTGACATAATTTGTAATAAATAATAATAATAATAATAACAGTAATGCAGTCCAATCCATCTCACAATTTTGGCTTCACTATTTTTGCTTATTTTGATGTAATACTTTAGTGCTTTTTGAACTACAGTTTCTTAAATTGTACTAGCTCCAAGCCAAAGGTAAATTCAGAAGGAAAAAAATCTAATCTCATTCTCAGTCTCACAATCTCAAGAGCATTTTTCTCATGTGTCTACAATCTTGGGGCAATTTCGTCTGGCAAGATTTTGTGGCACAATATCCCAGCCCTAGAAGTTAAGTACTGTGCCCTCTACAGCTCAAATCTTACGTTATAACATAAAAAATGTCAAAAAATCTCCCTACTATTGTAAAGAAAATATACCTACGATAAATACTGAACCCCAAAATATATTATATTGTTCCAGCTTTCATATATTGAATGATAAGTCCATATAGTAACAATCATGACAGGTCTAGACACACTAAACTGTATATTAATATTCTCCTTGGCCCATTCGCCACTTCTCAATATTTCTACAATCTATGACATTTATTACAATGTTTAACACAGCACTGGGAGGAAAAGCAGCGTAGAGTAAAAACCTCCAGACCCCCATTCATTATTCCTGGCGACATGACGAATGCTATTACTCCATCCATAATGCTTCAATTTTTAATGAGCCTCTATTGTTCGCTAGCATAGATTTATAACAATGTTTTTGGGCATGCTGCCATAGCTTTTACATGGGCCTCCAATGGGAAAGAATGGACAGTGAACTCCTGACCTTGCCCACTTCCACAAAGATTTTTTAGACAATACGTGAGTTTTCAAAGGCTCGTATCGTCATAATTCATGTTTTTGTTGTCAGTGTAAAGGCCCAGAACAATGCAATATATGTTTTTTTGCAGATATGTTGAAGAGGAAAAACTGTGTTGAACCGAAGATTGGAAAATGACCCCAAATTAACAAATTCAATCAGGACTAATCAGGTCATGTTATAAGGTTAAGGATTTTAGTTGAGTTAAGTGGCTACATATTAAAACACAATGGGGGTTTTGTCCTGGTCACATTGGCTGGAGATGGAGTCGTATAATTTAAGAAAAGGTTCAAACTGTTTTAAGTAGATAAGGTGAGTGGTACCATCTCAAATCCTAGCTGAGAAAATATTAATGTGACCGTCTGCAGTGGCAAGTGGGCTAACAACAATAGCTGTGCAAGCTTCACAGTTAAGATTCACTGACTAAACATGCAGGGTTTCGTGGCCATAGCACCTTGAAAATATCATCTGATCTCAGAAGGTGGAGGCCTTGACAGGGAGAGCAATGGCTCTAGTGCATTCTTTTGTTGTGTCCCTTGGCAAAACACTTTACCCACCAGTATGAATGTGGTGTGTGTGAGTGTTGGTGGTTAGAGGGGATATCTGCCAATATCAACCAATACCATGCTTTTTTTTTCTCTCAAGACACAGTTAACTTATTACAAAATTGATCTAAAGTGTTATGCAACCGTTATTTATCCCAATTTTGAAATTTACATAACGAAAAATTAAATAACAAAACAAACACCCCACTGTTCTCTCCACACAACACAAAATTACACTAAAAACACTGGAAAAACAGCTAAATCAATTATCACTCAAGTCCAATCTTGTCAAAATAATAAAATCAAGTCCAATCTTGTCAAAATAATAAAAAGGGTGTCCATATGTGATCAGAGTCTCTCTGTTTTGATGTTTTTGATGAGGAAACATGATAACACGGTCAAAAGTTCATACCAAAAGTTCGTACTAGTCACATAAAAAACCCTTTAAACAAACCAGGAGGGGCATTCTCAGAGACTCCCTTGGCCCGTGAATCAAACCTCTGCCATCACCCTATTCCTCACACAGCACTATCAGCCCACACTTGGCCGCCGTACAGAGGTGGAGATGCAGACTGAACAAATCTCCACAGACCTGGCCCTCCTCCAGACAACTGCACAATCACTAATGCCCCAATTCAATCAGAGCCTAACCAACCTTATTACAGGGTTAAAGAGATCCACACTTCGGCGAAAAACACAGGAGACACGGGCCAAGCTTCCAGAGTGGAGTTACAGAGGAGTTGCCAAGCGTATCTGCAGATCTACAACTTCGTGTTATCTTGCTCTTTTAAGATACGGGACTTTTCAACTGTTGGCATGTCAAAACAGTTTCAACATCGAATTGAGTAACTTGTGCCAATTACATACTGTTCCTGTGGTGGGTTTCTTTTGGGTGCTTTGATTACCCCCATAAACCGAAAACATGCAAAGTACTAGTATTGAAGCTAGGGCTGCATGATTAAAGGTCCTATATTGCGCAAAATTTACTGTTGTTAGCTTCCTCAAAAAAATAAAATCCCGAAATGCTCTGTTCCACCTTGTGATGTCATGAAGAGGTAGTTCTCAAGTTAACAGCTACATTTTACCCTTTGTTTAGTAGGGACAGGCAATCAATACAGGGCTGAAAATGACCCAAATGATCCTAGTAAAGGTGTAAGGAGTTTAAAAACACAGTGAAGTACATGTACTACCACATGACATCACAAGGTGGAGCAGAGAGTTTTCTGTTTGAGAGAAGAACTAAAGCTAAATATGCAGGGTTTGTGTGTTAAACATGTGTGAATGAGACAAAACACAACTCCAGATCTGTTTGATATATGCAGGGTGTGTGTTAAACATGTGTGAATGAGACAAAACACAACTCCAGATCTGTTTGATGAGGAAACATTATAACATAGATCAGAAAATAGTGTAATATGGGCCCTTTAATCTCAATCAAATCGAAATTTCAACGGATGTAATTAGCAAATCACAAAAGCTGCAGTTTTTTTCTCCACAAACAACAAAATCTCCTGTCTTATTTGGCCTAAATCTGCTAACCCTGTAACATAGATCTGTAAAACATCAGTAATGTGATTTTTGTATTAGTTTGTCAGTTTATATTTCAGACTTTTTGCACTTCGTTTGGATACTTTTAAAATGTAAACTTTGAACAAAACCAAAATAAAATAAAATGTTTGGACTCTGCACTAAACTCAGCAATGTGAAGGATGAACCAAACTCAGACAACACATTTTCCGTACAAGTCAAATAAGTTATTTTTATCTTGAAAGTGCATTGTGTAACTTTTCTGGTGGAGGGTTTGTCAGATGTTTTTCCCCATGAAGATAAGTTATTGCTTAGTCTGGAATGTTTCACAGTGTGGTGTTAAACTCTTTTATCTTTATGGAGACCAAACCAGACCAAGTTACAGGTCAGATCTGCGAAGCGGCAACCCACCTCAGAGTCAGCCTATACTAAAACCGCGTGTAGAGGAATAATTGCCAATCTCTACTGACCAAAAGGTAAAATGTAGCTGTGAACTTGAAAACTACCACTAGATGACATCACAAGGTGGAACAGAGCATTTTAAGCTTTAGAAATGTAGGGAGACTAATAATTACTCAAATTTATGTTAATGTTTTGAAATAACAGGATTCTAACATGGCTCCATTTTGTGTAATATAAGACCATTAACAGGTGAATAATCAATAATTAAAAATAAATGTCCTTGTTAAATTGTAATAATAAAAAGTGTTAGAATACATTCCTGGAGTTGGGATTATTAGTTTCCTGGAAGATTCTCACAGGTCAAAAGTCAAATACAGGTCAAAGAGAGTTCAAATCCAAAATGTCTTATTACTCCACCAAGTACTCATCAGCAACCAATCATTTGTATTATATTTGAATCATAGTATTTTTGTTTGTTTTGTTCATCTTTGCACATCATTTCCAGTTAAAACACTTGTATATTTTTACCATTGGAGGGTCTGTGGTGGGTCTATGCTGAGAATGTGTGGGTCGTGAGAATCTGCCTCTCCAACAGCTGAGGCTTCAGTTACACCGAACGCACCAGAGCGACTTCACCTGGAGATGAACTTTCTCCAGGGAGGAACGAGACGAGCGGAATGGAAGTTTGTACGGCGAACGCCTCGTGCAAGACGTGTAGAGGCCTGGTGCACAGTCTGAGGGCCTCATAAAAGTTCTGATATGACGGAGCTGGGATAGTTTAGACTTTTGGAGTACTTATAGGTATAATTGTACATTTCCTGTCTGCTTTATTACCCAAGCGACTAAAATGCAGAACAATTTGGAGAAAAAAAATATGTAGCAAATTTGTGACTCATATTGCTGATGTCTTCAATATTTCTTGGGAGGGTGACGCTAACTGAAGGCACTGCATCTTAAAACGTTTTAGTCTGTGTTTCCTAATGCGTGTGTGTGTGTCTCCATGGTAACTGCTGAACATTCCAACCATAGAGATACATGTAGAACAAACTATGAACTACAAACTATAAGGTTACAGTAATCAATATATTTTGTTGTTTGAGAAGGAAATTATACTAAAAAAAAAAAAAAACTCAAATATTTGGCTCAACTAAAACAGTACAATGCATATCATATTTGTAAAAAGGTTGACTGGAAGTTTTGCAAGTTTTATATAGGAAAAGATCCCATAAAGACAGGATATTTTGCAGTTTTACAGCAGAAACTACTGCACACTGCAAATTGCGTATAATAATGTAGCCTTTGAGATTTGCTAATTGCGACCATTAGGATTTCATTTTTAGTTCAGTTGCGATTAACACTATCACTACAGCAGCTCAAGGTTGTTAAAGTAAAGTGTTCGCATTGTTGAAACGTCCAGATGATAGAGGGGAGAGAAAGTGCATCTGAAGAACTTCACGGAAAGATCCATTAGTCCCAACTTCCTAACAAAGCGTGCTGTTTACTTAAAATGGAAATGATTTGTTAGGCCCTGAAAAGTCATTGTTGAATATTAGTTTACAAGGACTTTCTCAGCTCCACGGAAAGTACTTTATAAAAATAGCCACCGTCAAATAAACAAAGAATACATTAGTGAGATCAGTGAGTGTACAGGTTGCATAGCAGATGGTCATAAACAAACACATTAAATATGAAGTGATGCAAAGACTGACCCAGATATGAAATAATAAACAGTAAGAAAGAGGCTTCGAAGTACCTTTTAGTTATATACAAGAAAACGAATCTCTTAACCCAGATAAAAGTAGTCCAAACGTGGCAGAGTCTTGCAATTCATAACCTGCAGGTCCTGTATTGAATTTTTGCAGTTCAAAAAGTGATAAATTAAGTTACATTTAAAGGTGTACTGCGCAACTTTCCTGGTGGAGTGTCATATTTTGTTCAGCCAAATTCTTCATCAGCACCGCCTTCATAAGCACATTTTAAAATCCGAATGAGTTAGCAATTAATGTCCCGTAGAAGTGTAATGCATCGTTTTTAAACAAAAAAGCAGATTAAAGCAGATTAAACTCATGAGTCACTTTAAAATCTTCATCTATCTTACGCCAAACCCTTTCCTTTCTGCTGTTGTGCTTTTAAAAATCCGGATAATTAATCACTGACGCCACTGACCAATTAATCAACGAAACTACTGCAGTCCTTCTGTCTAATTTTGGCCCAAGAACTGCTTTCATAAAATACTGTAACGGGGCAAAACTGATTAACATGAAAATCAAAACATCATCTACAGTTCCTCTAAAGCCCCAGTATGTAACTTTCAGGTGGTAGAAAGTACTTTTATAGGTTTTAGCCCGTACTGTGAAATATTATAGCTGAAAAACAACATTTCCAATAAGCAGGAGAGGATGAGTCAGGTTTATCCCGCTCACAGAAAGGAAGCATGTTTTTCTAAATTTTTCAATGCCATACACAACCATACTGAAAAACATGCCTTTATTAACAAAAGGTTACATACTGGAGCTTTAAAGATCCTAAGCTGACTTTTGTGAGCTTTAAGTCATGTTATAATGTTGTTACCTCCTCAAAAATATACTAGGAGTTGCGTTTTGTTTCATTCAGATATGTTTAAATAACTGTTTATTATTGGTCTGTCTACATATACAAAGCTCAAAATGCTCTGGTCCACCTTGTGATGTCATGAAGCTGTAGTTTTCATGTTAACAGCTACATTTGACCTTGGATTGGCAGTTCCAGAGCTGATATCTTCCAAATGTTTCTAGTGAAGGTGTATGGAGCACTTAACTTCAGGTATGTTTGTGATAAAGAAGGAACAATACAACACAGATGAGAAAATAGTGTAAAACGTGCCCTTTAAGTATGTGTACGGGTGATTATTGTTTTGAGAATTCTGTGTCATGAAAAAATCCCGCAGTAAATGAAGTCTTTTGAATATAACATTGTTGAGGATAGGGGGACGGCTGAAGTAACACAAGAGCCGTAGTGTATCTGAATGGACAGCATGACGTCACCGGACTGGGCTGCGGGAGCGGGTGGGGGTCTCTGGGTTATGGGGGCAAGAGGGTTGAGAGAATAAATGTCTTTGTGTTCGATGGACAACAGGACGGTCTCCATGACGACCGTCCTCCCAAACACTCCCCGAGCCCATCCTGAGTCAGAGGAACACTCGCGCTTCCTGTCTTTATGTGTTTGGACCACACCTGATGGATGTGCTCCTCAAGGTCTCGAGTTATTGTCAGTCTAAACCAGAACAACCAAAAGTATCGATAATCAGATATGAATCGATACTAAAACTCCACTGAGACTAGATACTCATTTGAGCCTTTATTGATACTAAAATAGTCACATTCGCAGTACAAAAATGAATATTTCCTGAACAGCTTTGGTATGATCTTGAGCTTTTTCAAGTATAACAGCACATGGCAATATAAAAGGAAGTACTATGATTTAATGTTGAAAATCACATTCTATTGTCTAAATAAAGTGTTTTTTTTTTCATCATGGTATTGTAATCAGCAGTATCAAGTCTATTCCTTAGTATCGAAATAGAGTTTGAAATTTTGAATAAAATTTTGCCCTGTAAGGTTGTAAAGGGTGTCAACTTAAGAGATATCGTGAGAGCCTCAGTCACACTTGAGGAACTTGGAGTAGATCTGCTGCTCCTCCACACTGAGAAGAGCCAGCAGAGATGGATTTGCCATCTGCTCTGGAGAAACGGTCTCTCAGCCCTGGGAGGCGGAAGTGTCAAGATGAATGGTGATTGTTGACAGTAGATAAGGCTACAGTTACCCTGAAATGTTTTGAATCTGCCTAATTATCAGCGCTACAACTCCAAGTTCAAGTTCGAGGTTGTCCTATATTGTTCCCGACGTGTCAAACAATAATTTATCTTCCACTTTAACATCTGTGTAGAGTTTAGATTTCACAAATGCTTTTCTTCGTGGAGATGTTATTGCTTTGTTTGGAATCACAGAATGGAATGAAACCTTTCTATCTTTATGGAGACCAAACCAGACCAAGAGCAGGTCAGATTTGTGGAGAGGCGACCCAGCTCACAGTCAGAATGCTTATAAAATAACTTGTAATTTAATAAATGCTGTTTAACTTCATGGCAGGACCTCCACCTTTAAGGGAGGACATGAGCGCTGTGTCGTCAGTAACTAAAAAATCTAATTACAGAATATACATTGGAGTTTCATCTTCAGTGCATAAATTTACCGTAATTTTGGTAACATTAACTGTGGAAACTTCATGATAATGGCACTTATACTTGTCTTGTCTTTGCTAATTCTGAATAATTAGCCATGTGCTCTGAGGGTAAAAGTCTTTTTCTGATATCGGACTGGTACTCTGCCTCGGTTTGGATTTAAAATATAGTATTAGTTTGTGATCTTTGTGAATAGATGACAAACTGGTCCATAAGAAGCACCCAAGTTCTTTTTGTTTGCTAAGCTCTAACTAAGCTCTTTTCTGTTTCTGAACTGGCTCCTTTCACGATTAGCCCACATGTGAAATCTGAGGCTGTGAGTGCTTTGTTTTGTCCCTTCACAATAAAAGCATGTCCGACTACAGCTCAGTCTGATTCAGCAGCGCTCAATAGAAGCGGATAGGGTTACATTACTTACAAGAAGGTCCCCGCAGCCATAGTACCAGACCACTACTCTGATTTACAAAGGAAATAGGGCAAGAAAAGGTAAAGAATAGTGGGTATTGACAAGAATTTGGATAACCTTATCTGGAGAAAGTCGGGTGTAAATGCAGCAGTCAATAGTTAAAGGAACTAAACTATCATTTTTTTGGCCACTTCATTGCAAACTAGGTAGAGTTGCAGCTTTCTGGTTAAAAATGCTAAAATCTAAGTTTGTACTTCTTCCAATGGCCACTGAAAATTCAAGTACTACGTGACATCACATAGTACTGCCCTGCCTTGATTACAGCCATGTGCCAACACATGTCTGCAGGGGTGGAGTTTGAAGTATGGATACCTTCTAGACCAATCACAGTGTTCCTTATACCTCTAAAGCCCGTCCCTCCTCCAGTTTCATTCTCTTCTTTAGTCCTCCAGGTACTGCCCAGTTTAGCTCAATTTGAAATATCGTTGTGGGCAGAATTTAGGTGTTTACTTCCAGTTTAAGATTTTATGACTGAAGTACAATTCAAATAGTCCACAAACTCATTCTGCAAATACTTCGATATAAGTAATGTATTGTGTACATGTTACAAATATTCACTACCTGGTCCTATAATCTGTTTATATGGATTAGAAGAATGAATAAGATAGATGCTAATAGTGCCAATATATATATATATTTTTAATAGCATGCCATTGAAATATGGAGACAACTCTCAACTACAAAAGTACTTATGAGCGCACCTCTAAGTTTCATAAATTAATTCCTTTAGATTTTTTGATTCATAGACAGTAAAATCAAAACAGTATCATCAAATTAAAGGGAAATACTGTATAAGAAACTCTTAAGATCCAATTGAGGCCGCTGTGTGCTGTCAGAATCAACACAGAGCATTTTTATTCTCAGCGAACCATTAAGTAAGACTGGTGCTCTGTTAGCATGCTAGTAAAGTTCCACTCTGACCTCTGAAAGTTGTGTTATATGCTCATGTGCGCCAGAAAAATGAGGAATAAGTTTGGACCAGTTCAAAGTAGTTCTGATTTTGAAGATTAGATTAAAGATAGAAGACACAGCAGCGCCGTTAACTATCTTGATATGCTGAAATTTGATCATCGTCACAGTCCTGCAGTCTTCCAAGTCATTCCTGAAGTGAGCCATCTGTCGTGGCCTCTGCATTCACCCAACACATGTGATGAGTCAGACCCCCTCCCTCTTCTCCTTCTCACAAACAGAGTGCATTATGGGCCAGCACACACAGGAGTAAATTAAAAACAGTCTCCTCCACGGGCCAAACGCTGACTTGTTTCTTGGCGCTCCTTGTAAACTGTTGCATTTTTGTTTCTCTGCTCCGAGTCAAAACCGGGTCACATTTTGTAACATTTAAACTTCATAAGCACAGTTTTGAAGTTTATGCTACAATCAAACAATTATTTGTGAATTTAGTGTTGTTTTTTCAGGCTTCAAACATTATTCTGTCGTTTTAGACCAGATGTCCTTCTAGATACACAATCTTTTTCTGACTGCTACAAAAGAAAATGGATTACTTTCATTATTAGACTAAAGATTGCTTTTCAGTTCTTGCTTAGAAAGTGGAGAGTAGGGCCAGGGATCACAGGGTCCCTCATAATTCGATACGATATGACTCACATTACGATATTATTATAATGTGGACCTACATTTTTAAGAAACAAATACATTTTAACAACAATATTTCTTTGTTTAACCACGGCTTGTGCAAAAGTAACAGAAAGACATCTATTTAAATAATCAAGACAGGGAATATGTCACGTGTATTGCATAAACAAGTTTCCTTCCACTAAATAAGCTACAAAATCAGAGTGCAATCACAAAAAATTGCTAAAAGATACCACAATAAATACTCCCCAATGCATCACCAAATTTAGTATTTAGTTAGAAGAAAAAGTACACATTCATCACTCACCATTGACCTCTGACCCAAACAGTTTTCGCCACCCACTGCTGTGTTGTGATGTTGTGTCCAAAACCTCTACTGGAGCTTCAGGGACATACTACACAAGCAGGAATTCTCACATTAGGATATAAACATTGTAAAGTCTAAATTTAGCTAAATAGCCGATAACATCCTCTGTATAACTATTTTGTGATTTGTAATTTGTTTAGACAGCAGAGGAAGGGAACTGACACCTCCTTTCACACAGCTCACAGCTACATGTGTTTTTACTATAGAGGCTTAGAGCTGTGTGACTGGACAGGACACAGCTGCCTGTCCTCTGTCCTTTGCTCTACAGGACACCCCCAAGCGAGACGCATCATAAAATCACGTTCACATCCTTCATTTTCAAGTGCTGACCGCTGCATATCGCAAATATCTGGCTTCCATATTTTAAAGAACACATATTATGCATTTTAGTAGCTTTAATTCCCTTTTAAACATACTTTTGGATAGCTTTCTAACTCAAAATACACTTCACAATCTACATTTCTCCTTCCAATAAGTTATTAAGGCGTCCAGTGATGGTTTATGGACTTAGAACTGCACAGGATCAATCTGTATTTTTACCTGTGACACAACAATCCCAGCAAAATATGAACTAAGCATTTCTGAGTGTTCAGAAAAGACAAGTTTGGGTTAATGGATCAATGAAACAAGCGTGAATGAAGCAAAGTACATCTCCAGGCATTTTTTTGATGAATTAACAACATTAAAAGACGGTTAAAAAAAGCTCAAAAAGTATCCAGCATTCAGTCATAAGTCTGCTAGAGACCAAGCCAAAAATGTGGTTTCACAGTCGTCTCATGACAGTCACACTGCAGCTAACGGCTAGCCGCTAACCCCTCCCTTCACCAGCGTTTAAAACCCTAACAACTCCTCTGGGCGTCTTTAGAGCCACACCGGGACTACATTACCCATGATTACTTGGGTCAAAGGTTAGGACCTCTGAGAACAAATAGAAAGGTTCATTTACAGCAAGTAGAGTCTTAAGGGAGTTTTAAGTTATAGAGTTACGAAAAATTGTAGAATAGATAGATTATAGTTGTGATAGTGGTTCAGAGAGAGTGGGGTCAGTCTATGCTTTTCGCTGCTCTTATTGGTCATTTTCAGTGGTTTGAGTGAGTGACGGGCATATTTAATCAATTATGAAGTGTTAAGCCTTAATGTGGGCGAAGTAACTTGCCTAAGGACACAAAGGGAGCAGATAGGTTTCATTAGTTCACTGGAATCGTAATTAAGAAATAAAACTAGCTGTTTAGTATGTGATATGAATAGTTGGTGTTCTGTACTAGGCCATTTGAAAATGACTCACACACTAATCATTCATTATTTAACATCCCTGAGTGATTGTTTTCTCGTTCAATGAATCAAAAGAATCAAACAATGAAATTACAATTAGCAGCTCCCTCTGAAGCCAAGACTCACATATGAAAAGACACAGCATTTATGACAGAGAATTATTTAGGAGTGATAACTGTTGGAAGCCTTGCAGTGTGCGATATCATCGATCTTTAACGCCTTCCCGAGAGCTGCAGCAGAATGTTCTTCACTAATATTTCACTTCAACTTATTTTTTAGTAGATTCATACAATTTTCTAATATGTTAGGCAGAAAAACTCCATCTCAAAAACATACTGTCTACAAGCTCAAAATGCTCTCTTCCAACTTGAGAGGTCATGAAGTTTTCAAGTTAATGCGTAAATTGTGCTTTTTGTTTAGTAGGGATTGGCAATTCCAGGGCTAAAACTATCCATATTATTCTACTGAAGATGGATGGGGTTTAAAAACAGATTTGAGCACTTCCTGTACTACCACATGATATCGCAAGGTGTGTTTTCAGTTTGAGAGAAAAACTTCTAACCATGCAGGATTTGTGTGTTAAATATGTGTCAATAAAACAGAAAACACAATGTATGTTTTTTGATGAGGAAACAACATTAGATCAACATAGATCAGAAAATGAATCATTCTTAAATCTATTTCTTAAAACACTGTGATTTAAGGTTTTGCACATGCTTTATGAATGCAAATGAAGCTCCAGCTATTGTGTCGCAGCTAATATTGTCAACATTCCTTGGGGATGCGATGCTAACTGTAGGCACTGCTCTGTCTGAGGCTTTTCAAGACTTTAAATTAAGCTTTATTTTAACACAAAGAACTGACTTAGCTGGAACTACAACAGGTGAGTTGATATTGTACTGTCAAACAAGACCCTCTCAAATAATATTACAGTCACAAGCTGGAAGTGTTGCTGATGTGTGCGTTATGCCACCACGGTAACTGCTGAACATTCCACCATAGAGATACATGTAGAGCACCCCCAGCATGATGTCACTGCAAAGTACCAGTAGTGCTAGGCTACCATATTTTGTTGTTGTCACACTTGGTCCTGGGTGGACAATGGATCAGAGTTCACTCCACGTGTTATTTCAAAGGTATGATAATAGATGAGAGCGCACGCTGAAGAGCAGATGGCTGCGTGGAGTTGGACGAGGGCAGTGCGTTCATCTGCACTTCCTGCTGCTTCCTGTCGCTGTTACGCCATATGCCACCTGCACTTAAAACTACAAACTGAGTTAGATGATACAATACAGTGACGAGAGGCTAAAACTTCAAATTCAAAGCAAGAAGGTCCCAGGTTTGATTAATGAACTGAGTAGAGCCTCGAGATCTACGTTCTATGATCTACTGTATGTTGCCCACCCTGCCAACAGGTTTTCCCAGGTCAAATACAGAAGACCTGAACAGCATTTCCTATTTTAATTTAAAACCCCAAAAAACAAACTTGGACATATTTAGCAACACAATAGTTAGTGATACAATAGATATTAATGCAGTACTTAGCGCTATTTCTCATTTGCAATTTCTTTAAGCCTATCCATTCACTTCCCCAAAAAACGACATCTTAGAACTACAAACTTATTTAGAAACTGTGACCGAGAGGCTACACTTCAACTACCTCACAGCAAGAAAGTCCAGGGTGTGATTCATGGACCAAGTGGTGCCTCAAAGTCTAGTGGAGATGGTTTGAAGATATAGAAAAAGATATCAGAAGGCATTAAAGCTGAACAGGATTTCATGTTTTAATTTGTCAAAAATATCTCACAATACTTCTGATGTGCACATTCTTTAATCCTGTCTGTACACTTCCAAAAAAAAAACATATTCATCTCTGTTTTATCTCATCAAACACTACAACATCACAGAAAAAAATATTTTTATTTGCTTATAAAATGCTGTTACATTTTAGATGTTTTTGTTTTTAGGCTGGCATTAACATCTGACATGGGAATACAGATGAAAATGGAATATTTATAGAAATGTTCATGAATATGCACTGTCCCTGAAATAAATAAAATACATTTTCCAGCAAACAACAAAACAAACAAACAAAATTCTGCAACTTAGACAATTAAATGAGCCAACAATGACCAACAATCAACTGAGATTCCATCCATTCCACGTAAAGACATAACATCTCCATCCAGCAGGTTTCAAAGCCTCCGCCAGGAAAGTTACATGGTCCAAGCTTTTTGATTATTACAGACAAACAAAACTCCTGGGCCTGAGACTGAGATTCCATTGTTTTTTGAGATAGTTTTGCCCATCCCTCCTTCTAATGAGGAGCAGAGCCTGGTGAGGCATGCTACAGTGGATTGGTTGTTTCATCTTATTGTAACTTTACAGTGAAAATAAAATAGCTATATGACAAAACTAGGGTAAATGTCAAATTGTACCTGAACACATCAATGAGCCTGTAGTCCAACAAGATTGACTGAGAATCAATAGTTTTTTTCAAGAGAGGAAGTGGCAAAGGGGCCCAAAAATGAACCCTCTTCTTATTTATTTACATTAAAAGGAGGCTCATGTGACACTTTTTGCCCTGGGCCCCTAAATTTCTGTCGACGGACCTGCCAGCTGAATCCAAGTCTACACCCACACTGGAATAGCCTGAGCGAGTCTGGTCATACTGGAAACTGGGCGGTGTGAGAGGCTCCCATTGTCCCCGGCTGGCCCAGGTTGGCTTGTTGGTAGGACGTGACTGGCGTGGCTGTGTGCCCTCGAGGGACGGGGCCTGGCGTTGGATCTGGGTCACCGCTGAGGCACGATTGGGGCACATGTGTCTCTGTTGCCAGGAAGCTCGAGCAACACAATAACACAGACCTGGCATCTCCCCTCCCTATAAGGACACACTGCGGAGAAATGGGCCATAAGACGGGAATCGGACGCTCTATAGATACTTTGCAGCTGGTGTCATCAACATTTCCAGAGAGTGTGATGCTAACTGTATGCACTGCTCTACCTGAGGCTTTGTTAGACTTTAATCTGTGCTTCATTTTAACAAACTCTGACCAGAAAGAATGGAATTAGCTGGGACTCCAACAATTGAGCTGATTTGTGATGTTGAACAAGTCCCTCAGATGTAACTCTCACATTTTTTGTTGAAAACCGAACACCTAAACAGGACCATGAACACTCTGATTAATCACAGACAACCCTTTGGAGATACACCAGACAGAAAAAGTTGCCCTATGGTAACCAAAAAACAATCACAAAAGAAACAAAGGGATAAAAGTACTGCCAATATTAGAAAATGGAAGAAATAATTTTAAATGATACTGCTTCTACTAATTCAATTTATTCTACAACAGAACCAGTAAAAGGTACCAAACTCTTTATTGTCAATTATACAGCTGTTTGTTTTTTTTAAAATCAAGATTAGACTAAAGCCACAGCGTGCACAGATATTTTCAAGTAAAAAGATTATAGTTAAAACACAGAGGTTTATACAAAAGAATTATGGTTCTCCTTATTGTGACTGCGATATTCCCCACTCACCGCCAGCTTAAACAAGTGGTTTCTCCTCTTCTTAACTGAAAACAAGTGATATTGTAATGTGTAATGCAAATAAACACTGAAAAAGGCTATATTTTTCTTATTTGGACGTGTTTTGTCGTTGCACAAACTGACAATAGAGAATGAATGAAAGCCATTAGCCGAGCCCTGACTAATGCTCCCCTTTAGGCCAAGATGGAAACCACAGTCTTCAGACTCTCGTTTAAGATCTCAAATATCTCCCTCCCACTCATTGTATAATCGACAGTGGGATATTTGTGCCATATTACGACGAGTGTCGAGTTACACAGATCGGGCGAAAAACAGGAGGTCTCGCTCTGTTCCCATCGTGGTACCGCTGAGCTCATATTGTCCAGGCATAGGATGAAAGAACGCAGCGAGTTGTGCTAAACGTATACCAGACGTGCCATTGGACTTATGTAATATGGCCCAGTTAGTTGTAATGAGGAGCAGAGCCTGGTGAGAGACGTGCTGTGCTGGACTGGCTCTTGTAGCTGCTTTAGAATGAAAATAAAATGTCTGTGACACAAAAATCACAAATGTTGGGTCAAATTGTACCTGAATGTTCCACAGTGACCTACTTTGAATAAAAAGGAAAAGTTTTTGCTAAGAAGCTTTATAGCATTTTAAATATTACAATTGCTACTACTGCTGCTGCTGCTTCTCATACTACTACTACTTCCACTAACACTAAAAATACATAATGCTAATATTTTCTCTTCGTCAAATAAAATAGTACTATGAAAAACATTTGCATTACTGTATTATGCTACTGCTACTACTACTGCTACTGCTACTGCCACTGCTACTACTACTACTACTACTACTACTACTACTACTACTACTACTACTACTACTACTACTACTACTACTACTTCTGATAAATATTTTTACTCATAAATTTAAAAAAAATTGTGCTATGATACATTTCTGTTATTGTATTATTAGGGTTTAACATTAGCACTAGCTATATGGCCAAATATAGAGTTTTTTTTTATTATTTTTTGGTTCCACTATGAATCTTCTAAATTTATTCATGTAAGTTATATATAATTAGCTCAAGAATATCCGAATATATAAGAATTGTGGCTGATAAAACCCTAACTGGCAAACTTTTGAAAAAGACTAGTCATTTTTATCTACTAATCTTTTTGTCACATTACAACGTCCGTACTGCTGACATACAATAACATGGGTGAGAGGGTGGACACACAAAGACACACACACACAAGGCCTATAGGCATTTGAGCTCAATCCCGGATGTCCTGAGCAGAGGATTAACCTGTCTATGCCCTGTCTGCACCTGTCTGCTGGTGTGTGCACCTGCCTCAGCATATTCACCACAAAACACCTGCTCCTCCAACAGGATAAAGGTTAAGGGGCCTGTATACTGCTCAAAGAACTTTAGGTTGTGAAGTCGTTTGTGCATCAAAAACATAACTGGAGCTGTATCATTTCATTTGCGCATGTTTGGGAAATTCTGCTGTTGTCTCTGGCAAATTTTCATGTGGTGGGAGCCCTTATGGGGGAAATAAAAAAAATAAAATAAAAAAATTACAAGGCCACATTTGGTTTCATTTTCCTTATTACACTTAACTATTTGAAAGTTTGAAAGTGATTTCTTGTAATGGTTAATGGTACAGATTTGTAGCACATTAGGCCCCGTTGTCCTGTCTGCTTTCACCTGGAGTGATCTTGTTACAAACAGTTTGTCTTGAAGTATTATCCAATCAGACGCAGCCATTTGTGTCGCCGGGCGGATTAATCCATTGGGAATGCGTCCAATCCGAAAGCAGATCTGGGTTTGTGGAACGCATTTTGGACACAGTCTCCTCCGGGCTAATCGCTCGCGGTCACTTCTGTCCAGACATTGTCTCTGAGATTTGAATTATCGTCTTTTTAAATGTTCACTTTATTGTGCCAAGTTTCACAAGCTTTAGTATTTAAACCAAAATGATCCAAATGGTTTTGGAGAAGGTGTATGGGGCACAGTGGAGCACTTCCTGTATTACCACATGATGGAACGGAGCCTAAATATGCAGGGTTTGTGTGTTAAACATGTGTGAGTGAAATAAAACAAAACCCTGGGGATGTTTGTGATGAGGAAACATCATATAGCGTAATACAAGCCCTTCATCATGTCCCAAAAACGTTAGCACTTTACACAACAGTAATTTCAGACGTAAACAAACTAAAAACACACTTTGTCAAATTCTCCTACAGAGACAAAAAGTCTGCACAACCCCTCAGGACACAGAGCAGTGTTTTCCCAGGCTCATTTCCATACAGTTCATATGTAAAACAGAGCATCGGCCGCGCTACGCCACTCTCTTCCTCGCTTTCTCTCTTTCCC
>KN489969.1:34005-52471 GCA_000787155.1 Scartelaos histophorus
CAGCGGCGAACACAACAGCAGCAGGAGGAGTGGGGCTTTCCCTTTGCACACCGTGGACACCTGCTTTCTGCGCACAAAGACACGCACAAAACAAACACGCCAAATCAGGATCACAATATCGTTCTGATGTGGTGTCGGCGACCAGCGAACAGGTGTCGTGGCATTCGGTTTAGATAGGCAAATCTCAAAACATGAACCACGTGACCTCCTCTGAGCAGACGACAGAGGTGTCTAGCCAGGTGTGTAGCCCAAGGACACAAAAACAATATGTGATGCCAGCAGCAAGAAGAGAGACGATATCTGTCAGCGGTTAGTCAGTTAGTAGTTTTGACTAAATGAAGCAGAATTTGAAGTAACTCAAGGTGAAGACAGCAAAAGAAATTAGAACCAGAACAAAACAAAATGGAATTAGCATCAGAAATTGGTGAAAAACACTGCACAGCTCAGAAAGTTCCACAGTATGGCATTAAATTATGATATGTTGCATTTATTCAAGTGTAGGTCTTTTTATTGCACAAAAAAACACAGATATGACGTAACTCTGTAACTTGGCCTGTTTCACCTGCTTGTTTCCAAAATGTGTAAATAGGTACTACTAATAACATATCCACATAGTAGCTTTGAAGGTAATACAAAGTACTTCAGTCTGTTTGTTGATTCACATGGAACAAATTAAAACAAAAATGCAACAAGCGCTCACTAGAAGCAAATTCTGAACTCCAAAATGGGACCTAACAAGAAAAATACACTCAAAATAACAAACAAATCAGAAAATATCACAAAATTATGAAGCAAGTCACCAGTGCAAGACCTGAAAACCACCACTCCATAACATTTGATTTATTACCAAACTCATTTCGGTCCAACTAGCACTGCTCCCTACGAGACCCCGCTTCAAACGCAGACTGCTGCTGGAGCTTTCTGATGATGCAACCTGTTCGCAAGTCGAAAAAAAAAAAAAAAAACAGGAAAAAGAAGGGAAAATCACACTGGCACGTCGCACACACTCCCCCCTCCTCTCTCTAAACAATGACATCACCTCTTCCAGGAGCATGCGGACAGCAGCAGCAGCTTCACACGGGAAGGACAATACAAAATACAAAATACAATCTGTTGCGTCGTAAGCTTGGCTCCTGAACGTGCCTTGTGTAACTTTTCTGGTGGAGGGTCTGTCAAATGCTTTTCCCCGTGGTGATGTTATTGTCTGGCATGTTTCACAGCGTGGAATTAAACTGTTCTATCTTTATGAAGACCAAACCAGAGAAGTGACTCCACTCACAGTCAGAACCCCTGTTTTTGTACGTATTTTTGAGCTATAAAATCACCTGTAGTTGAATAAATGTAAAGTAGAGCTGTTTAACGTCATACACTGCAACAAAGCTTGACCAAAATTTTAAATATAAATGCTTAAATCTATCAGAAAATTACTTAAAAGTAGTGAAATGATCTGTCCATGCAGCCACATCATTTTACTTCACAAGGTCTCTTAAAATAAACTACCTTTAGACTACTACTTTTAAAATCTTTGCCAGATTAGAGAAATTGCAGCGTATCATGGAACATTCCAGGCAGAGCAATGACGGACTGACATCAAAAAAGTTACAGAGTACACCTTTAAATTCAATATGACAGGCAGGAAAGGAGACCAAATCGACAACAGGGTGTGCTCAAAAACAATCAAAAACAGGATATCAAAACTAGTATCACAACTAGATACTAAAAAAAAGTCACATTCACAGGACGGAAATGAACCTTTCCTGAATATCTGTGTCAGAACATAGACGCCCATGGAACCACCTGGACGACAGGGAAATTACACAGATCTAAGACCATATAGTGATATAAAGGAAAGTACTATGATTTAAGGTTGAAAATCACATTATAATTACTAAATAAAGAGTGAGAAAAAGAGAAGGAGAGAGAGAAAGAGAGGGAGAGTTAAGTGCTTTTGTCTTGTTGGGGTAGAAAGTTTTGAAAATGACGCTTAATTAAAGGTGCATTATGTAACCTTTATGGCGGGAAGCTGTTGTCATTGCTGAGGAACACCTTGAAAAACCTGCAATCATTTCTTACTGTGGTCAAGCTTGTATTTCCAGAGATCTGACCTGATCTGATTTCACATTATGAGACTTTCTGGACCAACTAGGACTGGGATTTATAACATAAATTCATACCACGATCATCTGAAGCAGTATTTGGAAGCCGAGATCCGTTCTAGCAAGTTTTTCAGTGTTTATTTAATAGGGACAGTGCATATTAATGAACATCTACAACATTGCAGTGTAAATATGCCAGGTTATAGCAAAAAAATGCTAATTTCCATCTGTAGTCCCTAGGCAGGTGACACCACAAGCTGTGCAGATTGGCGCAGATATCCGAGTCTCACTTGGGGCATCTTTACAAATTCTGCTCAAATGCGTAGGAAAAAGCGGGTACAGTGCCTTTAAGTTGCATTGTCAGCCGCTCATAATGTTTGGCGTGATTGCTTGATAAAGTTTTAAAATCCGAATGAAACAAATTAAAGTGACACCGGTGGACTTTACAGCAGAGTCGAGTTCTTTTGGCCCTGCTAGAAATTGAAATGTCAGTGTGATTAGACGTTAATGACATTTGGTGGCTGTGTAGAGGTGCAGAGGGGAGCTGACACCGAGCGCATCCATATTCATGCGCATAAACAACACGGTGTGATGGACGGGTGAAGGGGCGGGGCAAGTGTCACTGTCGGCCAATGAGGAGACACAAAAGTTTCAGGCAGCTGCGATTCCGAAAGTTGAAAAGTTCATAGCAGAGGTGGGTACTTAGGAATCATATTTAGTTATTTCAGTAGTAACTTAAGACCTAGTACTTCTCAGACACCATACTTTTACTCCTACTTGAATCATATTTTGAAGTAACAGTACTCTGACTTGAGTAAAGGTGACAAAAAGCTTTATGTTGACAATATGAAATGATTTGAACGTTTGTGTTTCTCGCACTGCTTCTTCAAGTATGATTCAGTTTTTCTAATTTTTGTGGTCAGATCTTGTGCATTATTTAAAGCTGCAAGAAGAAACTTTCTGGTTGGAGGCCTGTCACCTGCTTGTCTCAATGGAATCAACAGTGCTTTGCCTAGAATGTTCCACAGTATGACATTAAACAGCTCTACCTACATCTATATCTATATTTATTCAGTTACAGGTGTGTTTAGAGCTCAAAAATACCCAGAAAAATTGACATTCTGACTGTGAGCAGGGTCGCCTCTCCACAGATCTGACCTGTAACTTGGTCTGGTTTGGTCTCCATGAAGAAAGAAATGGTTAATGCCATACTGTGAAACATTCCAGACAAAGCAATAACATCTTCCAATTATAGTAACCTCAAATTATAAATCACATGTTATGTCCAGACACTTATTTCATTTTGTCTTTCATGGACCATTACATTGTACCTCTAATTGAGAAATACCATTTTGAAGTAATTTTACTTTTACTTGTATGCTATTTTTGACTACTCTATCCATCTCTGCTCTTTGGAACCCATACAAATTGAAAACTGTGAGTCATTTGATTCTAAAAAGTGAAATTCTGAGTCAAATTGCAGATGTTTTGTCATAGTTTATAGTTAAAATCTGTGTAATTACCAATTCACAATTTTCATGAAACAAAAAACTGGTACAATTTTATGATCAAATTCTATACTCAACCAACAAAAGAAAGGTAACTCATAAGTGTATAAGTTGGTCAATAATGTCCCTGGATTGGTCACTTCTACTCTACTGTCATGATCCACCATTAACCTGGAGGGTCCAAAGGTCGGACCACGCCTCCTGCCGTCACCTAGCAACCTGCGCCACCCTCGTCACGGCTGACGAAAAGAGAGGCTTTGTTACTATGGTGACCGGTCCCTATCAATAATCGCAGTCCTTATCGATAAACACCACTGCATAGTCTGTTTGAGACTAGACTGATATAAAAAGCTATTTATGACAAGTTTACATTTCTTTTTAAATTTAAATGTTAGTTTTGTTTTGGTTCAAATTCACCTGCAAGATTCCATGGAAAAATGAAGTTAAAACCATAAATTAAAAAAAAAAAAACCTTAAAAACACATGCTTTTATTTGAGTTTATTTTGAAAAAATTAAAAAAAACATGCTCTTATTTGAGTTTATTTTGAGGCCAAAAAGTTACATACCGAAGCTTTTATCACTAAATTTAATCAAAACAACTGGACTTACTAAATCTTTGCAGACAACAAAACTACCAGTTGTTTTGATTAAATTGTGATCATATCTTACTTCTTCGCATCTAAAAATCTCCTTTGATTAGTAACTTAATTAGTAACTAAAAGTGTAAAAAATAACCACAAGGGGAGATCCAATCTTAGACTTAGACAAACTTTACTGATCCACAAGGGAAATTATCTGGACACAGTAGCTCACTCATTGCAATAAAATATAAAAACAAAGAGTGAAAAATATAAATGGTAATAACAAATTCTAAATAAGTAGAAAAAAGACAGCAAGAGGCCGGTGTCAAATAAGACGTAAGGAAATGTTTATGTAAAAGTCAAAATTAAATAGAAAAATAAGTAATAAAATATAAATATAAGTCTCAACTATCTTGAAATAAACTACCTGTAGATTAGAATGGAGCAGTCTCAGAACTAGTAAGTAGAATAAAGAATAAATCTGAAAACAAAATGAATAACCTGGTTTAAGTTTTAAAATCTTGGCCAGATCAGAAAAATTTGCAGTGCAGTTTAGTAACAAAGTTGAACAATACAAAAGCTATTCATTTGGTGTCAGTTCTGGTGTTGTCAAGATACAAAAATATCCCTTTCTTTAGACAACAGAATGTGATTTTCAACATTAAGTCATTGAATATTGTTTTATATTCCCATCTGTGTAATCCCTCAGTGGTCCAGGTAGGTTCCATAGCGCTCCACTAGTATCAATAACTGCTCAAATGATTATCTAGCTTCGATACTAGTTTTAGAATCGATTAGTATCCGGCGTTAAATACTTTGACAACCCTAGTGAGCGTATAGTCAGTACACAAACGGCCCTCGCATCTGTAATCGATAACGCTCTATCTCGTCACAGCTCAACGCGAAATCCATACAAGACGGAGTGGTAGTAGATGTTCTGGTGTGGGTCGTTTGGGGTGATGGAGATGGAGGAGAAGCGGGGTGGGGGGGGTAGGTCTGTAGGGGCGGAGCTTAATACTAAACCAGGTTAGGCGAGGACACTGTCAGAGGAACACTGCAGCGGGAAGAAAACAGCAAAATAAACCTGAAATGCTCTGGAGGCTGTGTCAGTTTCATAGCGCTTTTTGTCTTGAAGGACTTTTTTATATTTTCAAAGTGCAGAAGCAACAGATAATGGCCGAGGCTGCGACTACATGTGTGTGTGTAATGTTCAGCTTTTACTTTTTTTTATTTTAGTGTTATATTTATCTCGTTTATAGCTTAAAAGAAGCTGGACCCAGTTGTTTCATGTAATAAAGTAAAACTAGTTCAGTACAGATAAGCAGCCAAGAGAGTCAAAATGAGGCTGCTTTGTCTGGAATGTTTCACAGTACGGCTTTAAAGCTTTCTATCATTGTGCCAAACAGACAGAGATACAGGTCAGATCTGTGGAGAGGCGACCTGGCTCACAGTCAGAATGCCTGTTTTTCTATGTATTTTGCGCTAGAAAACCTGCTGTAATTGAAACACATGCCTGATGGTGGAGCTGTTTGATGTCATATTGTGGAACATTCCAGGCAGGGCAATGACATCTCCATAGAAACAAGCAGGTAATGCGTGCTCAACCAAAAAGTTACACAGTGCACCTAAGATACATATAACGAATTGGATCTGTGTAAATTTGCTTATTTAATTTGTTCACAGTTTTAGTGAAAATGTTCTTTTATCATGTATGCCTTATAAAAAATAGTTTTTTAACAGCAATAACTTCATTTTTATTTTAGTTTAGTTTTTTATTATGTATAAATAAAATCTGCTTGTGGCGCCACTTACCTTAAAATAGTCCCTCACAGTCTAAATGAACTGGACTCTTTAAAATTGCACTTTATTGCTCAGTGTATTACTATAAACTTATAAAAGTGGTTAACGATTAAATACAAGCCGTAAGTGACATTAGGTCCACTAATTGAATAAGATGAAATACTTCAAATAAAACCATTCAATCATTATCTTATCAAAATCTATGGGAAACAACAAATAAAATATAATTTATACACCCATAATAAATGAAAATGAAGCAAATACAAAAATGACGGCTATATTTAGGAAAAAAACTTGTATAAGATGCTTCAAAGCTCCGTGTGATCTCAGTACAGAGGTGGGGGAGGGCGTCATACTGAGACATGTAAATGCTGGATCTGGGTCAGGAGTGCCATGGTACAGAAGTATAGAAGTGTGTGTGTGTGTGTGTGTGTGTGTGTGTGTGTGTGTGTGTGTGTGTGTGTGTGTGTGGGTGCGCGCGCGACGTCTTTAAGTGATGTAAATAATGCAGCCGGGCATGTGACCCCAATTTTAGTCACAGAGAGGAGAATAAAATGTATAGGAATATTCTCAAACTCTGACGATGAAGTAGGACTACATTAGTACGCAATCAAACCGAATCACAATATTGAATTTGGCAAAGATTTAAGTTATAAAATTTCCTGTCTAATATGCAATTCTAGTGTCAGGAATGGAAACAGTAACTTTATACACAATGCAGTTCATTTTCTCTACCAAGTCTTGCCCAATAGAGCAACAAAAGTAAGCAATTCTAAAGTCGTGAAGTGAACCAGCAACTTTTCACGCTTCTCTGTACCCGGTTTGAACTCATCAGAAGGAGGAGAGCTGCATTGTGTATGTTTGCAGTCAGCTGGTAAAATCACTTCCCCTCTCTCTTTCTTTTCTTCCCTCTCTCCTCCACTCAGGCTCTCTCCTCTTCTCTCTTTCTCTCTCATCTTCTCCCTCTCTTCCACCCTCCTCTCACCCACCCTCTCCTCTTCTCCCTCTTTCTCCTCCTTCTCTCTGCTCTTCTCTCGTTCTCTACCCCTCTCCCTCCTTCCCTCTCTTTCTCCTCTACTCTCCCCCTCTCCCTCCCTCTCTCCTCCTTTCTCTGTTCCTCTCCTCCTCTCCCTCTCTCTTTCTCCCTCTCTCCCTCTCCCTCTCTTTCTCCTTTCTCTCTCTGCTCTTCTCTCTTGATCTCTCCCCCTCTCCCTCCTTCCCTCTCTTTCTCCTCTACTCTCCTCCTTTCTCTGTTCCTCTCCTCCTCTCCCTCTCTCCCCCTCTCTTCTCTACCTCTTTCTGTCCTCCTCTCCCTCTCTTTCTCCATACAGGGGACTCTGGGAAACTCACGAGTCCAAAAACCTGAAATGTGAAACCGGCTGTGGGATCAACACATGCAAACTCCTGCAATAAAGATACACACATTTCCACAACACTGCACCAGAGAGGCACCATAACACAGGAGGAAATATCTTTAGACTAGTGGCAGTAGTAGTAGTAGTGGTAGTAGTGGTAGTGGTAATAGTAGTAGTAGTAGTAATAGTAGTAGTAGTAGTAGTAGTAGTACTATTTGTTGTAGAATTTCCGCAACACTGCACCAGAGTGGCACCAAAATACATGAGGAAATATCTTTAGAGTAGTAACAGTAGTAGTAGTAGCAGTAGTAGTAGTAGTAGCAGTAGTACTAGTAGTTGTGGTAGAGTTAATGGTGGTGGTAGTAATAGTACTACTAGTAGTAGTGGTAGTTGTAACACAACACTGCCCGGGTGAGTGGCACCATAATACAGGGATGGAAATATCTTAAAATAGGAGTAGTAGTGGTAATACTAATAGTAGCAATAGTAATGACAGTAGTGTGGTAGTAGTTGTGATAGTAGTTGTACTACTGTATTAGTTGTAGAATTTCCACAACACTGCCCGGAGAGTGACACTATAATACAGATGAGAAACTATCTTTAAAATAGCAGTAGTGGTAATGGTAATAGTAGTGATAGTAGTGGTAGCAGTAGTGGTGGTAAAACTAGCATAAGTTGAATTCTTATGGTCTCATAAAGCTTTTCAACAAATAAAGCCACAGTATGTAACTTTCTATTTTGGATGTTTTCATTGCACTGAAAAACACATCCCTACTGTGAATGGGCTTGCATCTCACAAACCTGACTCTTATTTGGTAATGTTTTTTCCTTTAGCTAAAATGGTGTAGTTTTACTTGTGGAGAAAGTATAAAATATGACTTGTATTAGTATTAGTACTTTTTTTAATACGCAGTAGTGACAAGTCATTGTAGTAGCAGATTCTATTCAATAGATTTTTTGGTACTTAAAAGAGTACTACAGCCCTACTAGCAATATGTCCAGTACCTAAAAAGTTGTAGTACCATTCCTCTAGTGCACATTTGTAGTAGTAATTAAATTTCAGTTTTATGGCCTAAGTTCGGAGGCAAGTGGAAGGCTAATGTAAAAATCAATAGTCTTTAGATGCTATCAGTGAGTAGTGTTTGAAAATGAGAGCTTCATGTGGAGTGTCATGTGACCAGTGACAGCCAATCAGCACACAGGATACAGGATGGGGGTTTCCACCAGAATATAACATAGTGATGAAAAGTACAAGAGGATATCGGACATTTAAGAGAGTCCAGCTTTAGTGCAAGATGTGGAGTTAGTGAGTCCTCTCTGGTTCTGGGTTAGTCCTGGTTTAGTCCTGGTTTGGTTCCTGTTTAGTCACAGTTTAGTCCTGGTTTATTACTCTTTTAGTACTGGATTAGTCTCAGTTTAATGCATGTTTAGAAGTTGACTTGGCACTAGTTTAGTCTTGATTTAGTCTGGGTTTAGATCTAGTTTCCCTGTTTTAGTCCTGGTTTAGTCCTGAGTGAGTCCTGTTTTGGTCCAAGTTTGGTCTTGGTTTAGCCCTGTTGCAGTCCTCCAAACCTAATACAAGATTAGAGGTGGAATTCATCCTGGTTCAGACCTGGTTTAGTCTTGGTTTGGTCCTGTTTTAATCCTGGTTTACTCCTAGGCTAATCCTGGGTTTGTCTTGGTTAGTAAGAAACATATTATTTATTAAGTAACACCAGTCCTTGTGTGGTAACTGTATTATCATTAAAGACACCCCTAGTGGTTTGTCCATGTAACTGCAGCCTCAGACTAGTGTAAGAGAGCACCTGCTCTTCTGTGTCAGTGGGTGTGGTCCAGGAGGTGTAATATCTGAATCGCTCTGGGGTAAATCGTGGTTTAGCCCTGCAATTCTAGAGATATTTAGAGTGAAGTAATAGTTAGAGATAAAATAGTTTTCTAGTGAATACTACGCCCCAAGCAGAGGAAAAGTAAAAGTGTAAAATGTCTAGTAATAAATTGTAGACTTAATAACTCTCAATGTCTCATTTATAGAAACACAAAAGCTGTATTTATTTAGGAATGGTTCACTGCAAAAGACAGAAAATTCTCTTCTCTTTTTGTTATGTACCATTTAACCTGGCAACGCTGTAGATTAGTGCCTCCCTTGACATGCATGTTCTGAAATACATTGGCTAATCTTGCAATAATATTTGGTCATATTTGTCATAGGAAATGTTAATACCTTCCCTTAATAGTTCAGCAGTGATACGTGTGGTGTGGAGATGATAACAAAGTAATATAGTGTAAACAATGGAATAACTCACTCATAACATGGTCTCACAACATTACCCTGGAGAGAAGATACAAACACACCTCCTGATCCAAGTCTAATAAGAACAGCGGTACAGTGAATTGAGCCCTGGTGCACACTACACACTATGAAAGTTTGGTCCAGTTTTGCACTGCAGGATATGTTTAAAGTGGATGTTATTTATGTGGGAAAGAACTATGAAATGACAAGACTATAAAAATATGTCACTCCTTCAAGTGTGCACACTCCAGCAGCACACTCCAGCTGAGTCCAGTCTCATCTTCATGTTGACTTCACAAAAACATCTCGTCTAGACTGCGTTCTCCGCAGCTGTCAGTGCTCCAGAGCCGCACACCGCGCACACACGGCGCACACACCGCGGACACCACGCCACATCTCCCCGTGATCTCACTCCCAAACGTGAACTTCGCCTCTGAGCGACCGCAGCCGCCCAGCGTGCACTCACCTTCGGATAACTCCAGCTCCAGCTCGGCCAGTCGGGCCCGGACCTCCGCGGGAAGAGCCACCGAGTCCCGGTCCGCCATTCCGCCGGTAAAAGCGCCTCCTTCTCCGGGGTTTTCACTCCTCAAGGCGCCGCTTAATCCCAAATATCCACAGAGAGAAGAGTCCAGACTCAGACTGAGAGTGGAGCCGCGCTGCTCCAACTGTGAGCGCGTCAACACGCGGCAGGAGCGCGCAGGAAGTGCCGCGAGCACGGACCTTCACAATAAAGCAGTAAAACATACAAACAGCTTTGGGGAAATAAGCATCCACAGTTTGAACTTAAACAGTGACGTCTGATCCACAGTGGTGGTACTGCTCTTGTCCCTGCTGCAATGTAACTTGTTATGAAGGAAACGTGGCTACTAATCTGATTGAAAGGCAAGGAGGGTGGTGTGGTGTCCTGCCCAGTGATATCACAATTACACCACTGTGAGCTGGCATTTGAGCCACAAACCTTCACCTTAAAGAACAGTGAAGGGCATATTCTGCTATATTTAGTCAATTATACGTAGACTTAATAGGCAATGAACATGCATTTAGAGCTACCAATGTTAAAAGTGCCCTGTTGGATAACAGTGCTGATTGCCATCCCTGTGCAAAGAGTGTATTTAAATATTGTAAATCAATCAAATCACTAAGTCCGCTTGTCCTCTTCTCTATGATAATGTGAGTGGAATGACTTGCCTTTTGGTCTCTGGGTTCAACAGGTGCTTTTTGGTGCTTTTATTGTGAAAGGTGTGCTTCCTGCCGGCTGTTTTCCATCAGGGTTTGAAAGTGACTGGTAATATTCACTGGAAACAGATGGACAACAAACGGATCTGTTTATCTCAGTGACTTCACCCACTCTGGCATTTTCAGTTTCAGCTACACTCCATGATTTTATAACATTACCGCTTGTGTTTGCTTTTACGCAATCAAAACAATGCTCCGTGATGCGTACAAGACACAAAAATAAACTGTAATCAAGACACTTTGAAACTTCATTTTGCTAATCATAATGACATAACTGTTAATATACCTTTTCCAAATCACAATGCGTTGTTTTGCTCCTCTCTTTGCCGCCACTTTGGTCACTCTGGTCTATGTTACACTGCCCTCTGGTGGCTAAAACACACACTGCATACATAGGTTTTCAGTATAGATCAGTGGATAAACTTAGAGCCGCACTAACAGTCTGGAGAGCTACTGGAGTTACAGTAGAAATGTATTGTAAACAGTTCCATCTGATGTCAGTAATCTGATTTCTTTCTTTCTTTGACTAGAAATATGCAAAACTAAACTGGCAAATATTAGAAAAAAATATATATATTATTAAAACTTGTCATGTTACTGATACTTCCTCATGCTATGAAAGCCCTGACCTGTATCACCCTCACGCCAAAATAAGGTTCTGTCAGTAGATCATAGATCATTTCTCAGTGTCAGTTTACAGGTTGCATAGGAAAAAAGTTGCTTCCTTACCAGGCTTGGCTTGATTTGGGTAGAGCACAAACCATATTACTGTTTACATCACTATTTGTCCAAGGGTGTGTCTCTTAAGTGTTCACTAGCCTCCTACAGTCCTCATTTCCTATTGGCTCCAACACAAAGATGGGACACACCCCAAACAGGCAAGTTTGACTCTTGCCGTCCTTAAAGGAACTGCCTGCGCTCATACACATTCAGCTGCTTATGGGGGGGCACAGATATGTTCTTCTGTATAGACCATAGTCCATACTTCCAGTCAAAGTGTAGAACCTTTTCAAAGGCTGCACTTGCTGATTCATGATGCTGCGGGTTCTTTTGTTTAGGTAGTGATGATTCTGATCTGAGACTCATTTAGGTTTTTCAGCATTTAAACTGGCAACCCAAATGAGACCCATGAGGCTATTTCTGCTTTCTGATTGGATAATCGTCTGGAAACCAAAACAAGTTCCAACATAAATGGGACATCATGTCTAATGTTTTCATAATTGCGAATAAATCAACATAATTGTTACCAGTAAAAGCTATACTTGATTTGAACATGTTTACTTGATATCTTCAGGCACACAGATAGTTTATGAAATTTAAAATTAAAATTTTACAGTTCCTCAGTTAAAGATTTTGGCATGAAATCTTATTTTTAAAGAAATCAACAAATGAATAAGTAAAATCACAAATAGGTTTGGATTGTCCAAAAATAAAGGGTAACATAAGACAACCTAATAAGCTATTTTGTCAATATTTTTGAATACATTATTAAAATTATGTGATATAACAAGATCATTTAAAACTGAAACCACTAAGCCCATCTTTAACATAAAATCCAATAATTTTTTTCACAAAATCACCAGGACACATGTGGTTCCTCATCAGTGCCTAAATCTTTATTTTTCAGTAAGCTACATTTTTCTCCAAATTAGACAGTTTTACATCATGACACAAGAGTAACTTAAATGATCTAGAGCCGTCGTGAGCGCTTGATTCCAGTCTCCATGGAAGAATAGCCCCGAAAAGTAAACCAAAGAAAAGGAACCAAAAACACAAACAGTAGTCCAAGAAGCCCTCTTTGAACTCAAACCTCCTTGTCCAAAGTTAGCAAACTCCACGCAACCGGAGTTTTCGATTGTCCAAAGCTGTTAGCGAGTGTTAGAACCACAGTGAGTTGATTAGGAGTCCAGTCAGTTGCATTCGGTAGTATTGTTTTAAAAAAAAGAAGATCGAAGAAGCAGCTGTCCATTTTTATACAAGGAACTTCAAAATGGCACTGTCAAAACCGCAAGCAGAGATCGAGGCTTCGCGAGAAGTCCATTCAGAAAGTTAGCGTTCGTTTTGGCATGAAAACGCGAGACCTGTGAGTTCTGACAGTTCCACATTGGACAGTTAGAAAATGGCGGGAAAAACCCACCCATGCACAGTTTTGTAATATCCACGTGGTTCGTCCGATCAGGTCTCAGATAGCACGAAACGACGCTAGCATGTCTCTTCAAAGTTTCATTTCAAGTTCCTCCATTGCAGTGAGTGTAAAAGATGACAGGAAATGGCACAGTTTTTGGTAGGTTTTGAAGTTTGTCCGTGTGATGTTAGCTAGGTTAGCGCTATGTGCCACAAATCTCCGAGAGCCGCTACCTTCCTGGGCTCTGTTCTCCCTTCCATTATCAGAAAAAATACAAATAAAAGCCCCCAAAATAAACATTTGTACATCAATTTCTTGTAAAAGTTAACAGACATCAAAAGGGAAACTATGAACAAAATGAGAGACGAGCAGCGCTAAGGATTTTTGGCTAATTTGAATAGTTTCATCTGACAGGAATTAGTTTCACTTTTTCAAATTGACAATGTAGCCCATTTAAAGTCTGCACGAAAATCCAATTCCCATCTTTTCACAAAAATGCAGAAGATCTAATGCGTTTTCCGTGATTTTTATGTGCTTTTTATAGTTTTAGTTTCATCGTGTGATCAGTGGGATTCAGTCTTGCAAACAAGTAGTTTCGTGCATAGATTTTGGTACTGGGAAAATCTCTCCAAAATTATTTTTAAAGACAAAATCCAGGCCCCAAAAAACAAACAGCCTAATTTGCATCCAAAATATGTTTCTTTCATTTAAAGGGCATATATTGCGCTATTTTCTGATCTACGTCAAGTTAAATAATATTTCCTCATCAAAAACATACCTGGAGTTTGAAGAATAATTTCAGCCCTGGAATTGCTCACCTCTACTGAACTAAAAGTAAAAGCTTCATGACATCACAAAGTGGAACAGAGCATTTTGAGCTTCGAGTAATAATGCAGGATTACTCAAACATGTGTGAATGAAACAAAACACAACTCTGGGCATGTTTTTGATCAGGGAATAAGATTATAACATGGCTTTAAGGTCACAAGAATCTATTTTGTGTAAGAAAGGACCTTCTAACCCTAAACTAAAACTGCCTTGATATACTGAAAGATGGTACTTTGTCAAATTATGGAAACCATACGATATTTTAAATATTTAGGCCTTCATGGTATTTGATCATACGATGAAACGTAGACAGAAATCACATCAGACTTTTGCGAAGCACCAGAGAACTAGTGTCCCATCAGAAGTCACCTCTTTACAGACCACCTCAAGACCAACCCAGGATGGACGGCTTCCACCAATTAGCATTGCCATTACGCTTAAAATTTCAAACTTGAATTCAATGCTAATTAATTAACTCAATATTCAATTCAGATTACGATACAATCCTCCTTTTTTCGTAATATAATGTAATTTTCAAGTACAAAATAATCATGCTTTCTTCAGCTTGGCATGAGGTCTTGTATTCATCCAGACAAAGATCAGATTATACTAAAACTGTTCAGGAAGGCTCAAATTTTGTTCTATTAATGTCACTTTTGTAGCACCTAAATGAGCATAAAGTTTTGATATTAGTTTTAGTATTGATAAGCATCTGATTTTGATACTTTTGTCACCCAAAGTATGAGAATCTAGTTTTGATTTTAGTATCGATTGGTATCTGATTTTCAATACGTCTAGCAATCCCAGTGCAAATTTACTCAAATACTTTAACATATTGTCACAAGTGGGATTAACAGAGAAGGAAAGTGCATTACATGGTCAATGTCCAAACTAGCGTTGTATAGATGTGAAGCAAATATGACAGGAAAGTTCAACTTTACTATGAAGTGGTCATGTTTCATTTTAATAAGTGAAAACTGTGGTGGAAGTAGAAGGAAGTATTTTGGTTTAGTTTAGAAAAGAGATTTACAGATATTAAAGCTACTTCTATGTTTTTGCTTAACATAATAGGCCTTTGTTGTTGCAGTGCCTATTGCAATGATACAGCAACACTGGCTTGAATTGCACATGGCTTATTAGGGATGATAATGAACTTTGTGAACATCAAAATTCAGCCATTTTTTATGTCCATATTAATAAATTACTTACATTTTGTGACTACTTTTACTAAGCAAATTATCTTATTTTCTTTTTTGTTGTACTTTTATAGTAGGAAAGATATATAAATATAGGAAAGGCTCATGTAGGGTAGATTCAAATGTATTCCTAATTTCAGATTTTTTTAAATGTATTTTTATTCTGCAGAATACTATTTTTACATAAACTTTTAATTATTTGTTTCATTATAGTTCCAAGATTTCCACTTTTTTTTTTATTATTTTCTATGTAACAATTTCTTCATAAATATCTGGCTTTTACTTTATATATTATATTTTTCCATTTTTTCTCCATATTTCTCAGTTTTCTTTTTATATCGTTTTTCAGCATTTTTTTGTCAGTTGTTTTTCCACCTTGTTATTCCAGTGTCATGGGTAATATTTTTTATCAGTTTCCTAAAATTCAACCATCATCATCATCATCACTGGGTTTGCCTGAAATGGTGAGACATCTGCGGGCACTTGGTCAGTACCACAAATGGAACTAAAGGCAGCAGGGGGCGGGGCTTAAGTCATACCTGCTCACACCTGGACAGGTACAAATCATGGAATGAGACAGAAAAAAAACATACAATCAGAATCCAAACATTCGCAAACAAAAAGAACAAAAAACCTTGAAGAAAATATCTCCGAAAGCACAACAATACGTTTTTTTATATCCTACATCCAGCTCAACATTAATAATTCGACAAGATCAATATATTTTTATAATCATTTTAAGGTACCTCTTATATTTTCTGATTATTTACAACTGTACAGGCAAAGCACACACTTCAAAGTGCACAGATTTAATACAGTATTGACTAGGTTTGCATTTACAATATTCTTTCCCACAAACAAAAACAAAATAATTCAATTATTTGTACAAAAATCAAGGGAAAGAAACGAAAATGCGTCTAGATCTGAACTCTGGGGGTACTCTCCACACTTAAGGGGGTTTCTCAAAAGAAATAAACTCTATGCTTGTCTTGTATAAAAAGTTAAGGCAAAGTCATTTTTCAAGTTTAAATAAAATTCAAGTTTCTCAAACACTGGATGGACATTTCTTTACATTTAGCGTAAATATATAGAGGCGCATCTCTATGTATTTTCTCAAAACAAAATATTTCTCATGGAATAAACAGCATTGGTTTATAAATATAAGCAGATATGGTGTGCCTCTTTGACCATTTCCACCAATGAGAAAAAATTAAATCACTAATCAAGCCATCCAAGTGCATTTCAGTCCTTCAAACGAAAATATGCTATGCTATGAACAGGAGTTGTCAGATCATTCCCTTCAGCACATTGGCTTTCTGTATGGAATTACCCAGAATGCTTTTTGTAGATTCAGGAAGACTTTGGCGGGACAACGAGGTCCCACAAGGCTTTTTGAAAATGAACACCGCCGTGGTTTGTGATAAAAATGGAGGATTGCATCTCAGGTGGAGCTGGATTAACCCAAGCACACAAAGGCCCATGGACTGCATTATTCCCTTGCCTCTTATTCAGACTATGGTACTTTCTATATTCAGAATTGTCTTTCATATTATTTGTGAAGTTCATTGTCTATTTTTCATATTTAAGCAATCTTTTTGAACAGTGTACATACCTTTTGTTATGTATAGAGAAACAAAGTGAGATTTTGTTATGCCAATCTCCAGTCCATGTTCTTGGGGGGCCACCGTCGTCTATTCTGTAAATGGGAAAATACTGTTTACTGTAGCCGTTTCCAAGTTATGTGCAACCTTTGTCCTATTGTGTCCTTGTATGCACTATGGGATTCTATACACTGTTCAGGTTGGGCCACACTTCTCATGGCTGGATCACTCAATATATAGAGATATTTTTTTAAAAACTAATAAAAGATTGAATCACTCATTAGCTCCTCACCGTGTGATGGAGCAGTGCATCTACTCCGAGTTCCCAGTTTCTACTCAAAATTCATTTTCAGATCCATCCATATCCAACATATTTAAACTTTACAAATAGGTGGTCAATTTTACATCTTATTTGCTTTATTATAATGGTTAAAAGGTTACATAAAGCATTTATAAATAGTTTTGGGGTCTTTCTCTCAACTTTCTGCCATTTCTGTCTGAGTGGCTGCTCCAGACAGTGTTCCATGTTTCAAACAAGTTTGATTATGATTTTAAGGACAATTTTCAGTGTGATGGAGCCTTTATGTGCTTGGGTTAATCTTGCTCCATTTTGCTCATTAAAGGAGGACAGACATAGGGAAGCATGTGGACAGATCGCTTCATAGTGGTACAGACTCAAGGAAGAGAAGAGACTAAAGAAGTCTTGCGTTTCACTCAAGTTTCATTTCCTCATCAACTCTACGTCACTCAAACCTTTACGCAACTAGTCTCCAACTTATCCGTTCACTTCAACTTTCAAAGAACCCACACTTTACGAAACTCCAAACCTAAAATCTCTCAGAAAACGCCTCAAAAATCGTCTTTACAGCAGATGGGACCGTCAAACTTCCCTTTTTCAAATTCAAATGGTGATTTTGCTTTGCAGATAGAGCTAATACACTACGTAATCATTTTTGAAGCACTGAACTCTGGAAAGTGCAAGAGTTTTGCCCTTAGCTTCACCAAAATGTAATCTAGTCTTGTTTAAACAATTCACTTCATGAATTGTGTATCACTGTATTTGTTCCACTAATCTGCAAATATCTCAAAAATTATAAGCCAGTAAATTGAAAAATTTAACATTTTAAAAGGTGCACTGTGTAATTTGTCTGGTAGTGGGTCCATCACCTGCTTGTCTCCATGGAAATGTGCCCATATGGCCATAGACTTCTGAATCTCCATGGAGACTTGCAAGCCAATTAACAGGTTAGATTTGTGGAGAGTCAGAGTAACAGTTAATATTTTTTAGCAACAAAAAACATCTGGAGTTGGAAAAAATGCAAGACAGGTAAGTTTAATGCCATACTGTGGACAATTTAAACTCCAAAACAGGTTGCGGATTCTCTAGAAAGTTACACAATGCACCTTTAAAAGATTTTGGTTTCAGATTTGAATGCCTCTTTTCTTTACTGTCGTGCAATGTAGAAAGCAGTAGTTAGCAACCAATAAAAACCACAGCAGGATTAGGCAAGCTCAAACTTGGAGGAAACAGTTTCTAATAAAAAAAATAATAATAAAAAATGATTCACAATCATATTGTAAACGTACAATGGGAGGATGAGATGTTAATATTTGCTGATATTAGCTACATAAAGCTGCACGACAATGCCATCGCCGCCACTCCCACAAGGCCAGTAACAACCAACTGTTTCTTATTGAAACTCGACACCAAATTAAATGAACAAAAAAGGAAATAAAATTAAAATAAATTAGACTAAAACAAATGAAATGGTGCTGTACGTGCACAGTAAAGTGCTTTTGTCTGCGAGCCCTGATCAGAAGAAGGCGCCTCCTCTGATGGATTTTTGAT
>KN489970.1:0-23188 GCA_000787155.1 Scartelaos histophorus
TAATGTAGTGATGACATCATATATGATTATACATGACACAGTTTTGTATGATTAATTAGTGATGACATCATATATGATTATACATGACACAGTTTTGTATGATTAATGTAGTGATGACATCATATATGATTATACATGGCACAGTTTGTATGTCCGACTTCTGTCTTTTTAAGTCATCTGCTCTCAGCCTGCTGTTTTTCTCTGGCCTGAGAGAGGACGCCACATTATCTTTGTTTTTGACGAAACCAGTGAAGAACAAACTGTACACATTTCAAACAAAAGTAGGTTATTAGGACACATATGATTATAGTATAGATGGGATAAAATACACAATTATTCTAACAAAGGTTCATTGTGTAACTTTTCTGGAGATGTTATTTATCTTGATTGTTTCACAGTATGATATTAAACATTTCTATCTTCATGGAGCCCAAACCAGACCAATTTACAGGTCAGCTCTGTGGAGAGGCGACTCCGCTCACAGTCAGAATGTCTGTTTTGTATTTAAGTGTCAGTAAAGAAATTTGTCCTCGATATTTCACCCATCCTTCAAAAGCTATCAGAAGCAGCGGGATGCTTTTTCACAGACTTTTGTTATTCTTTGATTGCATGTCTCTGTTTGACAGCTTTAAGTATTATCCTTTCCCTGTTTCTAAAATATCAAATAAGAAAGTGATTCGAACAGTTAATTAATGTAGAGGTAAACAGACAATTGTTCTCTAGTAACACATCTCAGTCCTGTTGTCGCTCTAACAAGTGTGATCTGTGTCGATTTGCACTATATGAGTGTCAGAGTGAGGCCCGCGTTTTGTCGGTGAATATTAATTACTGTTGTTTGGGCGTCTTTGATTGTCTGCTGCCAAATAACGCGCTTGTCTGTTTTGCACAGCGGTCATGCATCATTTAGTTTGATTTGTTCCCCAATCAGCCATTACGTCCCGATCATCTCTGTAAAATATAGAAACAGTCGGAGCGTCGCACAAAATGAAAAGCGAATCATTGTGTTGACGCGCACCAGGACACATCACATCAGATTAGGGTTGTCAAAAGTATCGAAAATCGGACACTAATTGATAGTAGAAGCAGTATCGACATATTGACATAGCACATTCATGGGACATTGTGAGCTTTGTGTGAGCTTTGGAGATGTGGACTCATAATGCAGGTTAAAAAGTTTCAAAAGGAGCGCTTCCTGGACCTCCAGAGGATAATACACAGTAGAAAAAAGTAGAAAAAACACAGTGGTGTCTTTGGGGAAGGGAAGTCAGTTTAAAGATGCAAAAAATCCAAGGCACTCACCAGTTAAAATAAAATGCCTTTATTAATTTACGGCAGGTCAAAAATGGACAACTTTAAAAGTCCCGACGCGTTTCAGTCTATGGGACAAACAGAATTCTGAGTAAACCATGTGTGTTAAATACAAGAAACCACCAACAGAGCGGCTCCACCTGGAAGAGAAGGTGTGAGACTCACCTGTGGACACTACCTGAGACACTCCACAAGGGGGCAGTGTTAGAACCATGTGAGATCAAGGATATATACAATCTATAGACACTTGAATGTACACAAAAAATACAGAAAAAATACATACAACTCAGTATAAAAGTCTGTAATAGACAATCAGTTATAAAAACACAGAGAAGTCCATATCTTCATTGAGCCCAGGATATTTAGTTGCCTGTAATTTATAAATCCAGAAAGTTTCACATTGTTTAAGTTTTTGAATACGACAGGTTACTCAAACATGTGTGAGTGAAACATAACACAACTTCAGGTATATTTTTGAGTCCATGTTGTATAATAGAGACCTTACTCAAATATGTGAGTGAAACAAAAGACAACTTCAGGTATATTTTTGAGGAAGACATTATAGTAACATTATAACATGGCTTAAAACTGATAAGAGTCCATGTTGTATAATAGAGACCTTTAATGTTGAAAATAACATTTTATAGTCTCATAAGTATCATAATCTGAGTATCAAGTCTATTCCTTAGTATCGAAGTGGAGTTTGAAATGTTAGTATTGTCACAACGTAACATCAGATTTAAAGTTAATCAGAATAACAAGCATCCTGGATAAGATTGAGTGTTTTAAAATGTAATGAGTTAGTCTTGTGTGTGACTCATTCAAAGTCATGGAGTGAGAAAGTGAGTAGGCCACAGTGTGATTCTGTCCAAATGTGTTTATACGTCCAACTGACATTTAATGTGTCAAGTTTGCTGTTAAACCCACTGGGCCGTTTGAGGAGAGTTAAGAGACGGTTTATAAGCTGAGAGGAACAATTTGGGGCGTCCATGTCAGTGTCAATAATAGAGGGTTTGAAAATGCAGAACAGATAAGCGATACGTCACTTATAATTTTGCGTTTTCAGTCGAGGCGATTATCCAAACAGAAAGCAGAATGAGCCTCACACGAGTCTCTCATTTGGGTTGCCAGTTTCAGTGCTAAAATCCAGTAAAAGGATTTTCTCTGATCTGAATCCTCGCTAAACCCCAGCTCCTGCAGTCAATCATTCATCGACGTTAGCGCGGCCTCTACTCTTGCAGTATACTGTCCATATACAATGAGAAAACTTACACTGTCTGCAGCTTCAGGCGCTCACAACCCAGGTTCAGTTGTGATTGTTGTGCGTGTTTTAAAGCTATAAAAACACAAGCTGCATAACGTTGCTTTCAAGGTGCAACTTTTCTGGTGGAGGGTCTGCTACTTATTTGTCTCCATGGTGATGCTATTGCTTTGCCTTTTTCATTTCCATTTAGCATTTATTAATTACAGATGATTCTATTGCACGGTGGCTGAGTGGCAACACTCTTGGGTTGCCAGTTTCAGTGCTAAAATCCAGTAAAAGGATTTTCTCTGATCTGAATCCTCGCTAAACCCCAGCTCCTGCAGTCAATCATTCATCGACGTTAGCGCGGCCTCTACTCTTGCAGTATACTGTCCATATACAATGAGAAAACTTACACTGTCTGCAGCTTCAGGCGCTCACAACCCAGGTTCAGTTGTGATTGTTGTGCATGTTTTAAAACTATAGAAACACAAGCTGCATATCGTTGCTTTAAAGGTGCACTGTGCAACTTTTCTGGTGTTTGTCTCCATGGTGATGCTATTGCTTTGCCTTGAACGTTCCCTATGGCATGATAACATTTCCATTTAGCATTTCTTAATTACAGATGATTCTATTGCTCAAAAATACAACTCTCCACAGATCTGAATTGTAATGTAGTGTAGTGCTGTAAACCGCTTGTCTCTTTCGTGAACATGATAACTCATCTGTGAAGTTAATTTAAATATTTAATTGCAGAGAGCACAGGTTTTTAAACAAGGTACAACATGCACTACACATTATAACATCACCTGCTGGACATTTGGACACCCTCCATGGCCTAAATAGTGCAATAGTGTGGACATTTGGACATGTGGTTTCTGCAATTTTAGCAACATTTTGTCTGATTATTCTGGTTTTGTTTCAATTCAGTTCAGTTTTATTTTTGTAAAACCCAAAATCACAACTGCGGGTGCCTCTTAGGGCTTCACGGGATCATTGATTTAACTAAAAGAAAGTTAGAAAACCCAACGGTGAAACAGACAGGTCAGTGAAAAATAAGCAAATTAACCAACATTTGCAGAAAACCAGCAAATGCGCGTCCATTGATATATACAGTGTATGGTGAGGGCAAGTGCATCCATGTGAGAATATGTCAAAGGGCGTGGGAGGCAGCCCGGAAAGCCTTGTTGGTGAAGCAAACTTAATCAGGAGATTTCATGCTTCTTTGGAGACAGTTAAAAGTAAAGCATCAGCTGCACCTGAGTGAGGAAGAGTGAATGAGCCGCTGGACCCAGGTGGAGTTCACACTTTTGTGGATTTGGACCAGAAAGAACCAAGAACGCGGACGATTTTCAATGTTGAGAAAATTTGGCCACTATTTAGTTTGGAATTTCTTTTATTTGGATTTTCTGTGCAGCTGAGGCCATCGACATTCTGTGGGGGTTTGACGCTAACTGTAGGCACTGCTCTATCTAAGGCCAGTTAAAGTTTAATCTGAGCTTTGTTTTAACGCAATCTGACCAGAAAGAGCTGCTTTAGCTTGAACTTTGAATCTTAACTACTTTTTTGGCTGTGTTTGCAAGCATGGTGTTACCAAGGTAATTGTTGAACATAGAAATACAAGCAGAATCAATATGCAGGTACAACAGCCCTCTGTTCACCACCATTCATTCACACACACACCACATTCATACATATACATACATATACATACATATACATACATATACATATATACGTATTGCCTGACCAGCCTGGCCCTTCTACATTCTGTTAAAATCCAGAAGAGTCTTAAATCAGATAATGAGGAGGGAAAAACCTTAGTCCAAACTTGACATGATCCAACCACTGCTACTAATTTGTATCACGTTCTCATAACATTCAGAACAAAATATAGAGCTTCTTTTACCTGAGATAAGTAATAGTTTGATGCTTTGATTGTTGATTCTGTAAAAGTCCACCGTATTTTCTCAGTCCTTTGTTTTTTTCCCCCTTTTTTATGTGAATGCAGCTATGTTTGTTGATCCAGAATCCACTCATCTTGGTAAAGTTTTGTCAAAGTGTGTGGTTCTGGCTGGTCAGGTAAACATATGCAAGGAGGGTGAGGCGTCTTGCTCATGTACACAGCAACAGTATGCATAACCAAGCTGGATTTGAACTGGCTACCTTTGAGTTAGTGTGGAAAAATCCTGCCAAACTGTACTAACGGTTGCGGACACATTCTAAAATTTGATGGTGTCGTAATTGTAGATGGAGTGCAGGGGCCTATTCATGGGTTTCACCTTCCTGTTAGATTAAGTGTTTTAAGGACTTTTTCCCATATAAAAGACATAATATTTTACTTTAAATCGTTAATCACTATGGCGATGGTCCTAATTTTTTATCATCCTGAAACCCATGGCTATAACTATGTGGAAAACAGTACTCTGAAAGAAATATCAGTCTATCTACAGATCTACAGATGTCTTACTGTATCATTATTCGAGACTGGAACATGTCATTGGGGTTGGAAATAAATTATTGTTTCTTTATACAGATAGAGGTTGAACTTTGTGTCAGTTAGTGTTTCATACAGATACGCCCAGTAATTACAGAGATATGAACCATAAACCAGTTCAACAAATGCAAATCCAATCTGATAAGACCCTATTTTACGCTAAACTGATTGATTGATTGATTGAGTTTTTAGCCATGTTATAATGTTGTTATTGCATCAAACATACTTGGAGTTGTGTTTTGTTTAATTCACGCCTATTTCCAAAGCTCAAAATGCCCTGTTCCACCTTGTGATGTCATGCAGTGGTAGCTTTTAAGTTAGCAGCTCCTTTTACTTTTAGTTGGGTTGAGATTGGCAATTCCAGGTTTGAAGATGGAATATAAAAAGGGGCATTGGAGCACTTCCTGTATTACCACACGACATCACAGGGTGTTTTCAGTTTGAGTTAATGAACGCAGCCTAAATATGCAGGGTTTGTGTGTTAAACAAGTGTGAATGAAACAAAACACAACTCCAGGAATGTGTGTGAAGAGGAGACAACATTAGAACACGGATTAGAAAATCTTGCTTCCTAATGGTTAAACATTTGAATCTGGTTAAGAAAAGCCAAGAGCCCAGCTACATTAACTTAACTGACTTGTTTTTGCGTGTCTGTGTGGGCTCTGGTACCTCGGTGAATCCTCATTTTGTCTTTATTTTTAGAGAGTGTCTGTGAATGCGGTGAAGTGCTTCTATGGCTTTGTGTTGTCAGCTTTTAACACCGGATCTTTCTTTTGCAGGTTCCATAGAGACGCACACAAGAAGGAGGCACACTGAGATGACTGATCCCTCCTCTTTCAGGGAAGGAGACCAAGAAGAATATTTTTTTCTCATTTTTTTTGTACTGAAGAAGAAGACTATTAAAAGCCAAGCAGGCGAGAATTTACAGAGAAATAATGCTGAAGAGATGTGCTCAAAAGAAACTCTATGTGGGTATTAGGAGTGTTATTTTTGATGATGTGAAATTGTGTTGGTTCTCACTGGTTCTGAAATTTTAAGCAAGGGAATCAAACTGCTAACGATACCCTGTGTGACTTTTCTGGTGGTAGATCTGCTACTTCGTATTAATATTAATAATAATAACTTGTAACTTGGCATCGCCTGCACGTCTCCATACTAGAGACAAGTTTAATGCCGTACTGTGGAGCTTTACCGGGCGAAGCAATTGCTGCTCCACTGACAAAAGTGGCAAACCTTCCACCAGAAAGTTTCCACTAGTTTCCAAACAAAATGAATGAGTATCTGGCATATAACAATACTCAACTGTAACAAATAGCTAAAAGTAACCTCATATAAAAGAACACCCACTTTTAACTATTCTAAAAGCATAAAGTTCACCAATAAACTGCAAAAGCCACATCACATTTTGATAAAACTGAAAAGTATTTATACACACAATGGAAATTATATCAGAAATGTGTTTTTTTGTTGTCATGGCAAAGTGGCGAGCTTTAATGACTTACAGAAGTAATAATTTGCATCAAATTTCTTTGTAAAATATACAGTACATGTTACCAAACTATATTTAATGTTTTCTACACAAAGATTTTAAAAAGATGATATTTTTGATAATGTCTCGAAAGATTTAAAGGCATTTCGGCGTAATCTGAAGCAGGTTGCGTTCAAGTGAACCAAGAGCAAAAAAAGTATCAATAAGTATCAGTATTTTGTCCTAGTTTATGGTTAATATCACTGCAATTACTGGTCCTCTCCACATGGAATAAAAAGCGGCATAAAACACTCAGTCAGTGTAAATCAACAAAGTATTTTTTCTGGTATTGTTCAAAGATGCAGGCACAACTATTGTCAGTATAATTTTAAAGGTTCTATATTACACAAAACTGACTCTTGTGAGCTTGTTAGAACGCTCTTGTGCTGGAGTTGTGATTTCTTTCATTCACACATGTTCGAGCAATCCTTTAATATCAGTCTGTCCACATGTACAACATCATCAAGCAGTATTTTTCATTTTAACAGCTATATTTAACGTGTAGGGTTTGTGTATTAATTGTACGCATGTGTGAATGAAACAAAACACAAGACCATGTATGCCTGTGATGAGGAAACAACATTATAACATACATAGATCAGAAAATAGTGTAATATGGGCCCTTTAACAATTTGCAATTTATTCATGTTTTCTTTGCAACCCTATATTCAACATTTGTGTATTTTTCTGTTTGGTGAAATCCCTTAAAACAGTGAATCTCCCGCTGAGTTATAATGCCCCAGCCATCTTTCAATTATGACTTTAACTTCAATGCATGAACGCAACCTATTTTCCGAATGTTGCCAGTTCCCGTAGAATTATTTGTCTATAGAAGAGGATATGTTTGTAAGTTAGACATAAGGTAATGGAGAATTTCTATTTCAAAGTGTTGTTGAGAGAAAAGTGATTTAGCTAAACCAAATACCTAGCAGTGCTTTATCAGACAGAAGACAGGAGGCAGTCTCGGCGCTTTGTCCTGCCATCACAATGTTACTCTATGCATTTTTATCCACAGTTTGTCATTGTATGCAGCTACTAATGTGTTCACTGGCCACTTTATTAGGTACACCCTAGTTTTAAGAGTTTCCACAACCAGACTAATAAGAAAGGATTATTCAAACATGTGGATGAGACAAAACACAACTCCAAGTATGTTTTTTGATGAGGTAGCAACATTACAAAATGGCTTAAAGCTCACAACAGTCAATTTATATAGTTATGGTTTTAAAATGAGGGGAGAAAGAGGTCGTCGCTAATCAAGAGGCCAGTACTGTACATGTTTCAGACTGAGAAGTACAGGACAAAGTGAAGTTTTCTTATTTGCTTTGTAGTTGTTTGCATTGGATGGGAGAGGTCTTTGCTTAGTTTTAGATGCACACAAACTTTATGACTAAACTTTTTTTTTGTTTTAAGAAGCAGCTGAACAGTGTGTGTAGTATGTGTTGTGTCTACAAACTGTTTGGATCCAAATGTGATGAGTAAATGGTACTTTGCACATGAGAAAATGTCTGCGTGTCTTTTTTAAAATTAAATTCAATAAAAATAAAAAATAAAATAGCCTGTATCTTAACGATGACCACACAATACTTTGCTGTACCTTTACACAGTGCAAAAAGATCATCTCTAAATAGCTATAGATCACTTTAATTCACAAAGTAATGGTAATATGTGTACTTCAAAGTCACTCATTTAACTTTGAAATATCTTACCCCATTGACCCCACTGGCATGTTTAGTTTCTTGCATGTCCAGATGTCATGAAAACACAATAAATGTTTGAAATTAAATCAAATCCACTTTACATAATTCTGAATTTGGCTCATGTTAGATATTTGTTGTTTGCACTGTAGGTGACTCAAAAAATTAGATGTTAAATTAATTTACATAAATGTAAAAGTAACATTTAAGTTAAATTAGCTTCAAATAATATGTGCACATAAGGAATTAGAGTTACTGATTTTTTTAAATTGATAGAGTAGAAATAAAAAATAAAAAAAATGCCCAGCCTTGATATAGACTTTTTTGGTCTTGTTTAAGTCCTAGTTTAGTCCTGATCTAGTCCACATTAGCTCCAGGATTAGTCCCAATTTGTTGTGGTGCGTTTAAGTGCACATCTCCATTTAAAGTGCCGTAGCGCGGAGTCATGTGCCCGGGAGAGCCTCGCAATTCATCAAAGTTGCCAAAAGCGATTCTTGTGACACTTTTAGGAAGAAAAATGCATTAAATGACACGAGCAGCTGCATCAGATAATAGAAGATTAGCGTGATGAGAAAGCTAGCCCGCGGTGCTAAGGCTCGTCTGCGTCGGAAAACACAGTGGAGCAATACAAATGAGTGATGGGGTCAGAGGAGGAGCGAATAACAACAACATCGCTTAAATCTGTGGAGCAGAAAGTGAAGGCGACTGTGACCAGCTGCAGGACGACCTTGGGCTGCAGGATGGCACGATGTTTCCCAATGTTAATCAGGGTCAATGGGCGTTGCCGGGGAAACAACGCAGGATATACGTTCAGGGACGCACAGATGAATTGAATAATTGAATGAAAGATTATTTATGTCGTATGTCCTATTATAGCTGGGTTTAAGATGATGTCATAACAGAGGTGATATTATTACATGGGAGGAAGCTAAAATTAATACTGTTGTCGACATCTCAGGTTCAACCATAGACTGTATATATAAGTGGAGCTTTCAAACAGGAAGTGTGCATGGGCGCGCGTTTGGCTCCAGAGACTCTGGTTCCTTTTGACTTTCCATTGAAAAACTGTCGCAGTGAAAATGATCTTAAGATGTTGTGTTTAATCTGCTTTGCATGATCCTAGGTTTTTCCTATTTCTCCTATGGAACTTGGCTCCAAACTGACCCCATAAACTTGTGAGCTTCATTTGGTGTCACGGTCTCTCAGTCCTCTTCTTTATACAGTCTATGGCTTCAACATTTATGGCTTTTAGGGATGCACCAATCCAATACAGGTATCGCATACCTGTGCCGATCCTGAAACATGGATCGGATATCCGCTTCTAAATATATGCCGATATCCTGGTTGAACATATAAACTGGAATGTAATATTACTATTTCCTGATTTTCTCAGCCCAAACATTCTTATAATGTTTGAACTTTTATTTATACAAACCTGTTCTGTAGATAAATAACAGCTACATAACACATTTGGGTCAGTTTTGTTATTTTTTTTATGTAGAGGAAATAAATGCTATTTTCAGTCTCTCGCTGGTATTGTTTTAAACTGGATAACAGCAGATGCTTAAAACTATAGTATCAATATTGGTTTGGAAAAAGCTGGATGCATTTTTAAAGAATATACAATATAATGAATAGGAAAATCTGGCTCTTGCCCTTCATCTGGGAACATGACATTATGAACACCAAAAAGTGTTCATTTTAAAAGCAGAAAATATTAAATAGCTCTACCAAAAATGTCAGACTTAAAGTCTTTATTTGTAATTAGATTGTTGTATTCTCACATATCACTACTGTATGCTACCTATGTTACTGCTGTCTGACAATGTGGCAGGTTTGAACAGGCCAGGTGAGGAGCTGCCATCTACTGGTAAAAAGAAAAAAAAAAAAAAAAAAAAAAAAAAAGAAGAAGAAGAAAGAAACATCAAATGAACATAGAGATGGTAACTTTAAAAAAATGTTAATTCATAATTTTCATACAATTCTGTCTGTGTCCTATTATTATTGTTTTTTTTTAATTATTATTTCATTTTAATTATGTTACAGAAACTGAAATCTGTTGTCAGGTTTAATCAGGTCTAACATGTGAAGAAACTATAATACAGGTTTATAATAAGTAAAACTGGACTAAACAATATATTAAATAAGTCTAAAGGAATAAACAGCCCCCAGGTATACATTAGAACTAAGGATTTCACTAGTGAGGCCTACAGGGTCTAAAACAGGACTATAGGATAGACAAGTCAAAAGAGACATTATTATTTATACTGCCACCTATTGGACACCTAATTAAATTGCGACCATGAAGTGCGCGGTGATACATGCTTTACCCATATTCACAACTACATTGTAATACCGAACATAACCATAATACATATTCTTGCATCTCTAAAGGTGCACTATGTAACTTTTCCTGCAGAAGGTTTGCAGCTTGTGGAGATTCTATTGCGTTTGCCTGAAATGTTCCACAGTGGCACAATCGGTCAGTCCAAGGTCAGTCCACTTTTTAAGGTATTCTAAGCAATAAAAACACTTGTAATTGAATAAGTGCAGTGTACAGTGTGAGTATTCCAATTAAAGCAATATCATCCCCAAGAATATTACATAGTGCATCTTTGAAGTTCCTATTGTCTCTTTGGCCTTTGCACTCTCCCTAAATGTAGACTATATATTTAGATAGTATAGACCAATAAACAATCAATAAACAAACAAAATAATGTTCCAGTTTTTGATTGCATATATTCTTTGACTAAATGATGCTTTAATATTGTCTTTGACTTGTGATTATAAATTGTAGTTTGTGTTTTAAATGTTTTAATTTGTATGTTTGAATGTTTGAATGGGTCTCACGCCCTTTTTCCAATGTGGTTTTTAATCTGAACTGAACTGAACACACATTGTACTTTTGCAGTAAACCAACAAATTAAAACAACACAGTAAAAATGTGCCTCTGCTTAAGTATAGCTTCCTTATTTATTGAGCTGCTGTGAATCCAAATAGCACAACATTCACTATCCAATTTGACTGTGTTTAGGTCATTTCAAATTCATTTCAGCCTATAAAGTGTTTGGTGTCTGGATGCGCTTCTATCCAGACTCCAGACTGTTGCAGCAGCTGTGTCCACGGGCAAGGAAGACACGGTGCGCTTGTTTTAAGTCCGCACTCGTCCGAAAGACTTCCCGGCTGTACGGGAACTGTCCAACATCCTGTCCCCGCCCGGTTGAGCTCACCGGGTAAAGTTTACAAACGTCCCAAGATCCTGTGTGTGTCACGTGACCGGGAAGAAGGGAGGGGAGCAAGAAAAGGAGAAAAAGACCGAAAGAACACGGCTCAAAACAAGACCAAAGACGCCGCTAAGGGTGAGGCTGTACATTTGGATAATTAAGATACTTAGCACTAAAGTAGCTTGTCAGACTGGCGCTTCATCTTGTGTCATCGTTCATATAAGATAACGCTGTTAGCTTGTAGCTTTTGGAAACTTAAAATGCTGATGGAGGCACATTTCTCCAAAGCTGCGAGATGCGTAAAGCTATGGCACACTGGGTATAAGACGCACACAACCTTTTATTTATGGTCAACTGGATATTTGAATGGAAAAATGACACTTTTGTAAGCTACAAAAACCTGTCAAAACATCGTTATCAAAATATTTAAGATACAGTTATGCGCCAGTGAAAAATGGTAACTAACATATGTTCCTATATGACTTAAATTTGGTGTATTTTTTTCTTAGGCAGATGCTGGAGAAGAAATCAAGACGAAAAAGGCTGAAAGTGAAAACATGAGGGACCAGTGTGTACCGCTGTATGACAGGTGAGAATACACATAATAGACAATACAGTCAACCCAGCCAATGGTAATAAGATTTATTTATTTAGAAAAAAAAAATGCTAACATTAGTGGTAAATGAAGTACAAGTAGGACAATTAGAATCTCACGTTTTAACCAATAAATTGTTATTATCAATACAATTAGAACCGTTTTAACCAATAAATAAACCGTTTTAACCAATAAATTGTTATTATCAACACAAAGTAATACTTGAGAATAAGATGCTGAGAATGCTCCCCCGCATCACAGATAAGTATGGCAGAAACAAGTGCTGAGCGAGGTCATTGTAGGGGAGGTATTTAGGTCGACAGAAAAAGTTTGATGTATATAACCATGTAAACAAAGCAAACTTCAAAAACAAACTGCTTTGGACCTTATATTCTCTCTCTCTTTCTGTCTTCCTGCTTTGTGTTTGCCACAGTAAACCATAAACCAAATCCATCTGCATGGAGAAGGTGACGTCTCACCTCCAGACAGTTACATACTGCACCTTTTGAATTCTACTTTTAGTATTAGATATTGATATTTCTGACCCTGTTTCTTAAAGTATAATGCTTGTTTACAAAGCCTTTCTCTAGATCCTAGGCTATAGCCACACATGTGACTGAACACATAATCCATTAGGCCTATGACTGTTTCTCTGTGCTCATTCAATTACCCCAGATTTACTTCTAGGTCAAATAATTATTCTTCTTGCACAATATGTTACTTATAAACTTTAACAGAAATTCTTAATGTTATTTTTTAGACCTATTTATTTTGCCTAAACCCTGAAAAGTCCTTAATTCTTTTTAATAAGATTGAAGGAAATTAGGTTTGTAATACAGTAAACAAATAACCCATTGACCTTGTAATTCAAATCTGAGATAAGCATAGTTTGTTTTGGGAAACGACATTAACAATGCTAAGAGACTAAAATGTTTCCTGGTTAAAGACGGCTATTTCTTGTTTCCACAGATAAATAAAGTCACTGTGGAAAGAGGAAGAAGAGCGAGGATGAAGCTGAATGAGCGCAGTGTAGCTCACTACGCCACGTGTGACTGTCCTCCAGACAAAACAGGCTTCTTGTTTAAAAAAGGTGAGCGTAACACGGCGTATCACCGCCGCTGGTTTGTGCTGAAGGGAAACATGCTCTTCTACTTTGAGGAGCGGGATAGCAAAGAACCTATAGGGGTCATTGTCCTGGAGGGCTGCACCGTGGAGCTGTGTGAGTCTGCAGAGGAATTTGCCTTTGCCATAAAATTTGACTGTGCCAAAGCTCGGATCTACAAGATGGCAGCGGAGAACCAGGTTGCCATGGAGTCATGGGTCAAGGCCCTGTCCAGGGCCAGCTTTGACTACATGAGGCTGGTGGTGAAGGAGCTGGAGAGGCAGTTGGAAGAGGTACAGGAGGCCCAGGGGGTCATGGCCTGTAAACCGAAGTCCATCAGAAGGAACCATGCCATGCGCTCCAGGTCAGGGGCCTCCTCTTCATCCTCCTCCACCTCGTCTCTGTCCTCTGCCTCCAGTGTCCCGGTCGTATCCGCCCCAAAGAATGCCCAGGATGAATCTGCCCCAAAGAGTTCCCAGGATGAGCCCCCATCCAGGGAGAATGGTGTGGCCTGGAGCAGAGCTCCTGTTGCTGTGTCTAACGGATCCATAGAGGGGGCATCATCCTGTGCATCCTGGGATGGAAGTGAGGACTCTGGGATTCACATGAGCGCTGGAGCAGAGGGTGTGAGAGCACCCCCTGTGCCTCCTCGGAGGAGAGGGGCTTCACTGGAGAGCCCTTTCTCCCCGGGGACGGGCTGCTTCTCAAAGCTCCATGACTGGTACGGCAGGGAGGTGCAGGAGGTGAGGGCTGAGTGGCTGGAGAGCCAATAAATGTCACTTTATTTTTACCTTTGATACTGTCATTCCAACACAAACATTCTGCCTCTGAACCTCAATGGGAAAGGGAATGATCTGTGAGACTATTGTGCCAATTATATTTTTTTTCTTACAAAGAATCATGTGAACATGTGTCTTTACCAAGTATATGTTTAAGTGTTAAAATGGGCAGAAGCCAAAAAATCATATTAAGTTACTGTTATATTAAGTTACCAACTTTTTAATCTGTATTTTAGTCATATCTGTTTTTCACATCAATCTGCCCTACATGATACAATCAGACCAATCATTTGTCTTGTGGAAATCCAACACAAATCAACTACATGACACAATCAGACCAATCATGATTTTTTTAAGTGGTTTTGTTTGTCTTGTGGAAATCCAACACAAATCAGTTAGACCACACTGGACTAACACTTGAACGTAGAAGTGATTTGGATGACTAATATTTCCTAGTTTGACTTTTTATGTTTTATGTGCATTTTACTTTTATACTGTTTGTTACTTTAAAAATGCACTACGTAGCTTTTCTAGTGGAGGGTCCACTAGCTGCTTGTCTCCATGGAGATGTTATTGCTTTGCCTGGAATGACGTTACAGGCCATATCTATGGGGGGGCAAGAAAGGTATTTTGAGCAGTAAAAACAGAGAAATGAACTTAAAGTGATGGACAATGGATAAGTTTAATGACATACATTCCCCACTCTCCATGGAAACAAGGAGGTTATGGACAATCCACAAGAAAAGTTACATATGCATCCATAACATCCATTATGGTGCCAATATTCATGGAGGAAATGAGAAAGGAAATTGTAACATGCATTGAAAAAATAAGGAACCACTGTTGCTGATGTGAGAATGGGACAAATTTGAACTTGCTTAGACTTAAAGGTGGGGCTGTAAAATGTACTGAAATTGTAATTTGATTAGGTACAATTATCAAAATGCAAACATTGCAATTATTTAAGTAATACAATATCCACTGTTTTTATACACCCACAAACCTGCTCTGAAATGCATGGGATTCCAGTATTAGTTTAGTATTTATATGTACACATATTTCCATCTTCTCTTAAAAGTTATTGCTCTTGGAGTTGTTTAATGTGCACTCAGAACGGAATCTTATGCTCTTTTATGCTAGTTTCTGATCTATGTTATAATGTTTCCTCATCTTACCTTTCCTCATCACAAACATTCCTGGAGTTATATATAGTTTTGTTCGCATATGTTTAAAACACAAATCCTGCATATTATCCACTGTGTTTTTAAACTTCATACATCTTCACTAGAATCATTTGGATAATTTCAGCCCTGGATTTGCCATATATACCTCTACTAAACTAAAGGTAAAAGGGCGCTGTTAACTTCAGCTTCATGACATCACAAGGTAGAAAGACCAATAATAAAGAGTTACTTAAACTTAGGAATGAAACAAAGTACAACTCCAGGTGTGTTTTTGATGAACACAAAACATGATAATGTGTATTTTGTGTCATACAGTACCTTTTAAACATTAATATAAACTCAGTTGCAATTCTTTTAGTTTTTCCCAAATTGTGCAGCCCTAGTTGAAAGCGTCCAAGTCCCCTCTTGTAGAGGAACGCGCCTGCTCCAGGGTAACTGCCTCCCCCCATGCATTCCTGGACACTTGGCAGCGCAGCTTGTGTAATCGCTAATGCCCGAGAATGGTCCAAAGACCCCAGGGGACTGTGGTGGGAGCACAGTGTCTTGCCCTGAGGTACTTATCGGGGTATTTTTAGCACCTGTTAGCTGTCAGCCAGATGATGCTTTGTCATAGAGCACTTTGCTTCTCCATTCTCGCTCAAGATTCCCCACCCTAACTTGTAGCATTTGACACCTATTTTGTTCCTTTTTTCAGATTGATGAATAGATAGATACTTTATTGATCCCAAAGGAAATTCAAATTTTCAAGTTTTTTTTTTTGTTACATTGCTGACTGTATAGTTTACAGTCTGTTGTTTCAGAATGATGAAAAGTTAGGACGGTTGTTATAGCAATTAACAATTCAAAACAAAATATACAGTATCTTTTGAATACACTGAATACACCATATAACAGTAAACTGAAAACCATAAATAGGCTGTATTTTGAGTAGTTTTTAGCACTGAAAATAAGAAATTAGTTTTTAATTGTTCATTTCTATTGCATTGCTAATACATTTTTTATTATTACATTGAAACCATGGGTAGGGATGTGTGATATTGGCAAAATTATTATTATTTTTAGTTTGATACTCATTTACAGTTTCCTGTTTTATAGACCATTTTAAGTACTTTTTTCCCCCATTCAAAAGATATATTTTGTTTGTAAATTGTTAATCTCTATGGCAACAGTTCAGATTTTTAATCATTCTGAAACCTATGGATAATTTGATATTTAAACATTTCATCTTTTTCTTTATAGGTGACATTTTGGGTACTTTTTGGTTCAAATGATATCATATTTAAAATTTTAACCGCTATGACAAGTGTTAATTTTAATCGCACGGATATGGATGTGTGATATTGCCAAAAATGTTTTTATACTCAGTTTTTATACTCAGTTTTTATACTTATAAATACTACTGATACTATTAGATGATATGTAGTTTTGGAATCCATTCCAGATGTCCTTAAATGTACTTAAATGTGACATACATACTTGATATTCTAATATTTTATACTTAAAAACTTAAAATTAGGGAACCACGATATCGATACTGGTATAGAATATCGGCCCTGATATTGACACTTGAATCAATTGTCAGTTCCATGACATCTTTTCAGTCAATATCCTGGTTTGATCTTTAATTGGACGCATAATTGGATGAAGACAAGTCACAGTTTGATTTTTGTGCTAGAATTTTTTGGGGGGAGGTTTTTTTCATTCTTTTATTCATACAAAGCTGCAGAACACGGATCTCTTCTGTAATAAGTTATCTGTGTATCTCTCAATATCGAGTACTGACAGATACTTAAAAATTAAAGTATCAGTATTGAAAGTGAAAACGTTGAATCGGTGCATCCCTAAAAACTACAATTTTATTGTTTCATTGGAGACGATACTGCCCACTTTTAGCTTGTTACATGAGAAAACCAAAAAGCTCACAATTTGGACTTTTGGGTTACTGTTTGTATCACATTCTTGCATTTTTCTTAATGTTGTTTTAAAAAGGTTCACATGTAGACTATATTTTACTGTGCCTTCTGATTTCTCTATGCACTTTTACTGTTTATTTTTCCTAATGTATTATGTGTTTTTCGCACTCCTTTTTGACAATGGCTCAGTGTCTTCAGTCACGCTGATGCACAGCACTACAATTACTGTCAATCATTTTATTGTTTCAAAAGAGAAAGTACAAAATGTGGTACAGAATTCCTTAAAGAGACACTATGTATGTTTATATGAGTTAGCATGACTTAAAAATCACCATGGGGACAAGGTGACTTGACAAAACTATCTTGTTTTGGTTATAAAAATGCCTGTAATTACATAAATGGAAGACAGTTAAGTTTATACCATACTGCGATAACATGTGAAAGAGACAAGCATGTGACAGACCCTCCATGAGAAAAGTTACATAGTGTATCTTTAATTTAACCACCACAGCTGCAGCAGAGTTTGGTTGTTGACTATTAAGTTTTCAATGCCAAATATGAGCCAAGAGAAAATGAAAGACATTCCTTTTGATAAACTGCAATGTTAATTACTACCATGGTACTGTATAATTAAGCAATCATATGTACTAATGTTTAATATTCTCAATAAACAATAACAATAATTCATGTTTGTAGTCGTCAATGATGGAATGTAACAAAGTAAAAGTAGTAAAGTACTGTATTTAAGTATAGATTTTGTGGTAAATGGTTGCATTTTTATATTTCTTTACTTAAGTAGACTTTGAAGTGGATACTTTTTACTTTTACTTCATTACATTTGAGAGCAGGTCTGTGTACTTCCTACTCTACTAAATTTTTTTTTAAATAAAAGTATTATAGTTTCAGACCTGCAGAAAAGGTTGAGGGGTTTATTTTTTAACACATCCATTGTTTGAGAAAACAAAAACATACACATTATTTACAAAAAAGCTAAGGAAAATAAATCAATTTAGTGATTTCTGTTTTACAAAATTCTGCATAAATATCAAGTCACAACATTTGAGGCTTTACTTGAAGTACATTTTAAACAAGTACTTTTAAACTTAGAAGAAGAATTGTTTGCCAGATGTGCTTTTGACAATATCCATTTTGAGTTAATGGATAGTATATTTAATGCATTCATTTAACATTTTGAGTATCCTTACTGAGAAAACGGACCAAAAAAGACACAAAAATGGCTATTGCTATTGCAAATTTCCTGTGCAGACATGTTTTTTTCCCCGTGAAATTGGGGCAATTTAAAAACCTTAAAAAAAAGGTTAAAAACGCTGATCTAAATAGTATTTCCTTGGCACTTAAAATGATCTTCCTGTTCTTTTCCATGTCTTGTACAAAGAGTGAGGCCACTAGATCAGCAGGTGGCGCTGTGCAACAATTTTACAGCGCGCCCCTCGGTGTCTGACGTCATTCACGGATCCTGGCCACAACTGCACCTGGCGGAACAGGTAAGACAAGAAAATAATCATAAAGTGCAATTTAGAATCCACAATTAACATGCCACAAGACAGACTTATTGTTCATGCCTCCTGGAATAAACAGAGAGAAGGAGTAAACATTTATTTCATTTTCAATATCTAATAAGAGGCTTGTTGGCGGGTTTTATTTGTGCCTTTTTAATGTTTAAAATATAGTTTGGCCCCTGACACACACACACACACAGGCTGTTTTATGGTCTCAGCTGTAGGCCATAAGATGCACTTACACGTGCACTTTCATGGCTATAGAAAAAATAGGCATTCGTCCAAAAATTAAAGCCATCTAAATTAGATGATTTAACTTTAATCTCGTAAAACCCTCAAACCTTTTTTTGTTCGTTTTGTTAACATCTACTTCCCGTGTTTCAGTATAAATTATAGTTTTGACTTCAAAATAAGGGCCTGCATCACCATCACTTAAACTTGGTTTATACTAAGTGTTTGTGATTGTGTGTTAAAACTATTGCTCTCTCTATAATAATGTCTATTGTGTATATACCATAGACTGTAGACTAGACTTTCATGAATACAGACAGCACAGAATTAGCCTACCGTTCAAGAAAAATGTAAAGGATTCTACATTAGATGATTTAACGCTAATACATTAAAATTCACAAACTTTTTTTTAAATCTACTTCCTGTGTTTCAATATAAATTATAGTTTTGACTGCAAAATAAAGTCCAGTTATGTACCATCACTTAAAATAAAACAAAACAAAAAAATATTTATACAAAGTTTTTTTTTTGTGGTGTCGTGTTAAAACCTCAAATATAGCTGTGTGTAATAATGCTTTTATCTTGAAACGACACACGCTTGTGGCTGCGCTCTTTACGCACGGAGCTGTCCGGAGAGCGCGCGTAAACTTTTTTAAGAGCGGAAATGAGGAGTCGCCACTTTTTCCGCGTCAAGTTCGTGTCAGACTTTTTTTGTTTTTTTCATTTCCTTGTTTTTTTTCACAGAGGGGAAAGAGGCGTGCGTTCACCATGAGAGAGAAAGCAGAGAGCTCTCCTCGCCTGCCGCTGGATCCTCTCCGCTCCTGTCCAGTTTTTGGTTGTTCCTTTTCGTCATTTTGACTCAGAGTGGATGCAAAAACGCCACATTTCCGTTATGCGAAGTCCAACTTGTTGGTTAGTCGAGCTGCGGTGGGTGCCCGACCGAGATAACGGAGAACGTGAGTATGTTATGATGTGTGCACAAGTCTGCGTTTCATTGTGAAAGTTTATAACCGTGTACTAACCACTCTCTTTTAATTAGAAGAGAACCACAGTGCAGCATTGTCCCAAAGAGGCAATGCGCAGCGACAGCAAAACTTATCGGCCCAAACTTTTCTTTTCTTCGCCCTTTATCTTCTCAACAAAAGTGACTGTGACATTTAAAGGGCCTGGGCACTCATTACAGCAAGCACATAACAAATGCACATATTTTTATTGCTGGAAATGGGTTTTGCTTTGTTAAAATTCCCAAGATCGCCTGCAGAATGTTTGAACAGTGCGCTGCGGAGGACACTTGAATACTATATATTAGACTATAGTGACTCAACTGCATGTACTACTTTGCCCTCTTAATATGTTGTTTTACTCATATGGACGTATTGTGCATTGCGTCTATAAGTGTTTTGGCTAGAAACCTGATAGGACAAGATAACTTACTTTTTTGCATTGACCTGTTTGTAAAGATAGTTTGAAACAGAGCAGATACTGGCTTTAGTACAAACCAACCAGGCTCCTGCAGCACAATAAAAATGATTATATCAGTAAAATGATTGGGACTTAAAGGTGCACTATGTAACTTCTAAGGCTGAGGGTCCTCTACTTACTTGTCTCCACGGAGAAGTGATTTTTTTGCATGGAACGTTCCACAGTCGGGCATTAAACATCTCCCCTTCTCCATTAATTTGACCATTGACTTGTCTCCAGTGTGATGACCAAGTTTATTTCCGTACTGTAGAATAATCAAGGCACCTTCTTATCTCCATGGAGATAAGATGGTGGTGAACCCTCAACCAGAAAGGTTACACAGTGAACCTTTGAATAACAGTATTTGGATAGTTAGAAATACCAAGTTCCTGCATCAAATGTTTGCATCTCTACTAGGAGGAGAATAGGATTACTCAAACTAGTTCCCACTACTTCTGTTGTCTGTTAAGTAATATGTCCTTTTAGCATCTAACATTGTCATTGTTATAAGTCTGTTTATTCTTATTATGTTGCGAGGTATTGCGTGCCTTGGGTTTAGTCTGCTTACTTCTCATGACTGCTGCATGGAGAATAGAAACCAGTGTGTGCAACAACTGGCTTGCTGTTGTCTTCCTGTTCAAATCTTGGCCCATTTGACTCAGTTTTGTGAAAGGGCAGTGAAGCATCCTCATGTCGCTGTGGTAATTGCTGAATTAAGTGGCCAATAACAAGCTCCTTTCTTTCTTTCTTTTTTTTTTTTTTTAAATAGCCGTGCATTATTATAACTCTGCTCGGAAATCGCAGTTACTCAGAGGATGTTTACCTTAACTAACCTACAACCCAAATTGTGACTTTGAAATTGACAAACGTGTGTGTCTGCAGGTATAACATATTTACACTGAAGGATATGATTGGCCCTAGGGCTGCAACCATAGATTGTAATAGACATAGCTAACCCACTAGTTGTTATTTTCCACATAGGAAGTGTTTTTGGGGACACTTCTGGGTCCATCGGCATTTGTAAAATGGTCACCCTTCTCTCTGTAACTACTGCAGTGAGCCTTGTCATTTTGGTCTCCAAATGTTTGTATTAACCTACTCTACGTGATCCTGGTGTTTTTATTTTCCTCTTTTGTCCTTAGATAAATTCCTTTTCCTAATGTGGAACAGGCTCCAAATTTGCTCCTATAACTGCTACCATTGTGAGCTTCATTTGACTGCAGCCAAATGCTATGGATGAGGTCACACTGCCTTAGTCCACTTCTGCTGCCATAGACTGTGTAAAGTCTATGGATGCAAATAGAGATAGAAGAGATGCTATAGCTGACATTTTATGCAAAAATGTTATGAAAGAAAATAATATGCATGACAAACGTAGGCTCCCAGGTGCTCTCATTGTAGTGTGGGAAAGCTGCATGTACTTCTACGTAGTTCTAATACAGGCTTGTACCAGTGCCTGCACACCCTGTTTGGCTGTGATTCTCTTTGAGGACAGATAAGACCAATGCATTTCTCAGAATAGGGTTAAAACCAGGGCGCCGCAATATCAGAAAAAAAAAACTGTTCTCATTATGCATCTTCAGAAATTACACAGCAAGTAGTGATACGAGAGACATATTGAGTCTATTGTACAGCAGTAGTATAGTTTTGAATGATTATCTTCGGGTTCTCCAACCGTTTCTTCAGGTGAGCCACTTTCACAAAACGAAAATAGTAGAGAGCTACAGTTAGTGGTTAGTGAAATTGAGTCAATATAAGCGTTACATGGGGTACAGTTAGATGCCTTTAAACAGAAACCATTGTACATGTATGCACATAGTTCTCTAACGGTACTAACGGTATCTATACAGTTACGGTGGTAAATAGTAGTTATGTGACGGGTATGAATTTTCAGCTTAATGTGTTATTCTTAAATCCTTTGGGGAGCTTGAGAGAGGGTGGTAAATAGGAGATACTGGTAGCAGACCCCTCATTTAGTCAACATTAACAAAACATGGGGACATTTTCGACTATAATATGCTTGTGGTGGATCTGCCAAAGTATTTTTGCCTTCATGAAGTTGAATGCTATAGTGTGTAATATCCCAGGCAGAGGAACAAGCAGATGGTGGACTCTCTATGAGAAAACTATTTTAAATGGTTGTCTACAAGTTAGGACTGTCACTCCTTTGGTTATTACCAAAGGCTTTAGGATGGGAGATTTACCTAATACTTGCTTTTGAGTGTTATATTAAAGCTAGAAATACACTAAGTAGTATGGTTTAAAATGTCAGTATGTCAATATGTCAATGCTTTGGCTTTAAGCATCTGCCTATGTCCAATATCTGACGATAACAGAGTTTGAAAATATTAAATATTTACTTTAAACACAAACAGTATATGGTAAACATCATTCAAATGTGTCTTGTAATTGTTATTTGTCATTTAAAGTAATTGGAACAGCTTTGTAGAAATGCAAGTTTAATATTAAGAGATATTTTTGACATTAGCCAGTTAATCGTCTTATTATGCCAATTTATACACTAAAGTGGAATATTGACCAATGTCTTGGGAGCCGATACCCGATCCACCAAAATGTTTCATATTGGTGCAGCAGCAAAAGTCATCTAAATTGGCTCTCTCAAAATCACAGCCGCAGTACTTCTGAAAATTGCCGACATCTTATTTATCATAAACCAAACATGTGTTACCAGTGCTTTCTACATTTTCCAAAGTGCTGCCTCATCTTCAAACAGAGATGCTGTTCTTTAGTTTGACACAGTGGAAACACAGTGCACTTTGTGACCTTTCCTAGCAGCTGTGGCTCAGTCAGTGTCATGCTTCTGTGTCTCTGAGATTTTATCAGAGCTTTCACTTTGCTCGTAGCTTCACAGAAATCCACTGATGAGACCACGAGGAGGTTTGGCT
>KN489970.1:23210-39456 GCA_000787155.1 Scartelaos histophorus
GGGGGGGGGGGAAGAGAGGAGGAGGAGGAGGAGGAGATGAGGAAGAGGACGAGGAGGGGAGAAGGAAAGGGGCAGGAGGAAGAGAGGAGGAGGACAGAAGAGAAGGAGGTCGAGAGGTGGAGGGTAAGAAGAGGAGAAGGAGGAGTGAAAGAGAAGAGGAAGAGGAGGAGGAAGGGAGGAGGGTTAGAAAAGTAGGATAAAACAAACACGAAGGTGGTTTGTTTGTTAAAGGCAAAACACACATTCAAAATTCAGTTCTAACCACATAAACTATGTAATTTTTCTGGTGGAGGATCAGGACCTACTTGTCTTCATGGAGTTTATTGTGCTGCTTGGAATGTTCCATAATACGGCATCAAACCTATTTATCTCCATGAAAAAAAGCACCTGTTGCCAAGTAGGCCAGTTTTATGGAGAGGTGACCCCACTTGGAGTAAGAATGCATATTTTTAACAACTTTTTTAACAATATAAACCTGTAATTACATACTATTTAATCCCCACAATGAGTTTATGAGAACTTTTCTTTTTCACTGAGACCAGAACTGCAGAGAACTGCAGTCAGAGACCAACAACATGCTAACAGAGCACCAGCCTAGAATCAGACAGCACAAAGCAGTCCTAATTTGACCCTATAAGCTGTTTTAAAATATATTACATTGTACTTTATTCCAGGCAGAGGGGGTTATAGGATAAAGTTTACCGAGGGGCCCTTTACAAAATCTGTAATATGCAATTTTCATATAAAACGGCAGCACCAAGATCACTTCAGTGCCCAGAATTTTGTAGTAAACCCCCAGTTACAATAAAAAAATAGGTTTAGAGCCTGCAAAAGACGCAGTAGACTTGCAAAAGAGGAAGCCTGAGCAAGTTATACAAAAAGAGCAGGAGCCGTCCTTGTGGTTCTAATGTACGGGTTTGTTCAGTTCCTCCGCTGTTGGACCTCATTAGCTCCAAACGTCTCCGTGTGTGGAAAGAGCGGAGCCCGATCCAAGTCTTCCAGGAAGTCAGCTGGCTTCAGATGATTCACAGCTGATCCTTCCTCCTTCTCCTTCTCGCTCTCCTCCCACATGCTCTGCTCTCCTGTGTGTGTTTGCGTATGGCTTTATTTATTGTTTATTTCAACAGGGACACATACAACAAACAAAGATTAAAACATAATCTGGTGCACATATCGCAGTGTTTATAGCCTAGGCTCATTTGCAATACCAGTCCCATGAAGGGCTTTAACAGTTCAGGACCTGCCTCTCTTATGGGGACAAAAATCAGGTAGTCACGACGTAACTCCTTTATTATTAGATCAACAACATGTTTTAAAGTTCAGACAAAATAGATTAAGGTTAGGGTTGAAATGAAGGTGACGAGTAACTATGTTTAAGTTTCTGATCAGTCTCCAGGAAATGAAGTCAATGTAATGTTCCCAGGAAGCACCGAAACTCAGCATCTATGTTAGTAAGTTTGTTAAAATAGATTAAGGGAGGCTGATGTTAAGGTTGATGTAAAGGTTAAGCAAGAAGTAACTGTGGTGTTCGGATCAACCACATGAAAACCCGATGTGTGCGTGGCATACTTTTATGTGCAGATATGCGTTAAAATAGACTGAGGTTCGGGTTGAAGTTAAGGTTATTCAAGAAGTAACAGGTCAGTGTCCAAATTAACTAAGGCAATGTAACGTACCCAAATAGAATAGAAACCTAACGTGCGGATCACATGATTTTAAATTAAGATGTCAAAATAGGTTATGGTTATGGTTCAACTTAAGGTTAAGGAAGAAGTAACTATGGTGAAGGTTCATATCAGTGTCCAGGAAATGAATGTTATGTCCTCAAGAAGATCTACATACGACATGATTTTAAGTTAAGATGTGTTAAAATAGCTTAAGAGTAGTTAAGGTTGGACAAGAAGTAAGTATGGTTATTGTTCAGATCCAGGAAATGAACTGAAGCCAATGCAAAGTCCCTTGCGTGGAAACCAAACATGCATGTATGTCTGTATGTAATATGTAGTATGTATATGTGCGCACGGGCTCTGTACTGTCACCACGAATCAACGCGAACCCCAGAAATGAGTCATTCCCAAAGCACTTGTGTATTTAATAGAAAGCTGTGAGCTGTGTGGACTGGAACATTTGAGTCATGACTGAAAACGCGCTGCACTGATTCGATCTGGCTGTTTGTGAATGAGGGAGCCGTACTCAGAGGAGTCGAGAGGAGACGGGTTGTGAATGAAAAGTTTAAGTCCGGAGATTTGAACAGTTCTGCAGATTAGAGACCTTGAATGCTCCAATGTGTAGAATTTTAATGCGCTGTGGTCGGTGCGGTTCACGAAGGCCGGGCTAATGCTCTTTCAAGGAGTTTTGCCTTCTATCGCCTATTGAGAAAACACTGAGAGCCTGATCTCATTTGATCTGGGAAGCTAAGCAGTGTTGGGCCTGTTAGTACTTGGATGGGAGACCGCTGGGAATACCGGGGGCAGTGACATGATACAGTGACGTCTGTTTACTGTTAAAGCTCCTATATTAACCAAAATTGACTCTTTATGCCAAGTTAGAATGTCGTTATCCCTCCAAAAACATACCCAGAGTTGTATTTTGTTTCATTCACATTTGTTTAAATAATCCTTTATGATTAGTCTGTCTACATTTCTATAGCTCAAAATGCTCATTTCCACCTTGTGATGTCATGTAGTGGTAGTTTATGTGTAACAGTGCGGGTTTTACCTTTAGTTCCAGTAGATATGGGCAGTTCCTTAGCATAGATAGTGAGTGAAAGTGGATAGTTTAAAAACACAGTGGAGCACTTCCTGTATTACCACAAAATACATCTTCAGAGTATGATTTTGATGAAGAAATAACATAACATAGATTATCAAAACTGTAAAAAATGGCCCTACAGGAACCTCTGTTCAGTATGAATTATGCAACACTAATAATCTTATTTAGCCTTCTCTGTTACGATCAATACTTTTAATCAGCTTCAAAAGAAAATATAATTCTCCCAATTGGACAGAAGTTTTTAGGAATCAATACTTTTCACCACTCATCCAAGAGACTTAACCAAATCAACCAATAAGACTGAAAATGTTTGAATGTTGTGAATACTAACTAGCAGTGAGGGGGTTTCAGTCTTTTACTCAGTTGCCGAATCATTCTTGCATTAAGAAACCAAACTTTAGCTGTCAAATTGGACATAGCGCAAATTTTCCTTTGATTGTTTATTACAGCTGTATTTTTAGCTCTTAGCACTTTTATGTAAGACTATTTAGTTGTTAGTTAATTTTTAAAATCCTAACAGTTTAAAGGTGCTGTGTAACTTTCTGGGTGGAGGATCTGCTGACAAGGAAATGTTGTTGCTTTAGCTGGAATTTTTTATACCAAACCGGTTTACATGACTGATCTGATGAAGATGGGGGTAGCTTACTTTAGAATGCATTTTTTAAAGGTAAAAAAACAAACGAACAAACAAAACAAAACAAAAAAAAACATAGAATATCTCCAGGGACACAACCAGGTGCTGAACTTGTTCCAGAAGAGTTTGATATTGCACCTTTAAGTAAAAGACAGCCAGTTATTTTCTTCACCACTTCTAGTTTTATTCAGATATGATTGGATTTACTTCAGACAAATATATTTTGAAACATGCGGTCAGATCCAGGACTGTTCTTTATTACATGTTTATCCCCAATGACACAGTGATCTGTTCTGCTCTGATTTCATCTCCTCTCTTTCTTTATAAAGGCCTTGGTCAGATTGGAGTTCTCTGTTTGCAAATATTTGCTGGATTTTAACTCATGAAAGTGCATAGAGTCCAAATTAGACATTGGCTGATATGTGTTTCTCTATGGTCAATGCCAATACTGATCCAGAACAGCTGATATGTAGAGACGATGTTGTAAATTTTCCCCAAGTTGTCAAATTTAAATTAGATATAAACTCCCCCACAGCCTTGTTTTATTACACACTGCAGAGAAGTCACATTTGTGCATTTGGCTTGTTCATAATGCATATGACCATGACTTGCATGCTTGCATCTCCACAAATCTGACTCATATTTGGCCTGGAAGAGGCTCTGGTACTGATTGCTTCCTTGGAAATATTGGTTCTTTGGTTATAATCTTCTACAGTAAAAGTTTTTCAAAGTATTTTGGAGAACTTAAATCACCTGTAATTGAATCAATGTGGGATAAGCTTAAATGTACATTGTGTAACCTTTCTGGAGGAGGATCCTTCAAATGCTTTTCTCCATGGAGATGTTAGTGCTTTGTCTGGAATGTTCCACAGTATAGTATTAAACCTTATCTTCATGGCACCCGAACCAGACCAAATCTGTGGAGATGCAGCCCTGGTCAAAATGCCTTTTTTGTAGGTATTTTTGAGCTATAAAACCACCTGTAAATTAATAAATGCAAGGTAGAGCTGTCATACTCTGGAACACTCCATGCAGAGCAATGATATATCCATAAACAAGCAGCCGACTGAGCCCAACCAAAAAAGTGCAGCTTTAATGCCATACAATGAACCATTCAAACTATGTACATTTTTTTAGACAGTCAGGTAACAGACCCTCCATGTGACTGCGCGTCTTTAATAAATGAGCTGCTATTTCATCATATTCTCCTGTAAAAGTACATTGTTTATTCAAACCTATCACAGATCTAGTTGTTTTCCTCTTGTGTGCGCCCTGTTTTCAGTCTCAGCTGCTCTTCCTGTGAGCCTGGCCTGCTCTGCTCTCCGCTCCTGTCATTACGTCTCCAGAGCCCTGTATTTTACAGTTTCCTCGACAGGTTCAGATCTTTGCAGTTGTAATGACAGACTGCAGGCACGGGCTGTGTTAGTCACGGGAGCGAAGCATGTAAGAGGAAGTCTAACCGAGGCCTGGACACTTATGTTGATTTAAAGCCGTTATCATTTTAAGATGTTACAATGTGAAATTTACACATTTACTGTAAAGCGCTTGCATTACACTATTTTCTTATGTAAAAATGTCTTTTCTCATCAGAAACATTGTGTTTTGTTTAATTCATATGTTAAACACACAGATGCATATTTAGGTTTTCTGTCATTCACAGAGCCTCTTATGTCATATGGTAATGAAGGAAGTGCTCCACTGTATTTAGGAGTTTCCCATGTCTGTTACAGAAGGTGTAGGTATACACACCTCACAGGTGCAGGGCTATTACAGGGAACATAGTAAGTGAGACAAAACTTGCACACTTACTCCCAAACTTGACATTGTATCTTCATCAGATCAAGGCAGGTGTTAACCACTGCTTCATGACATCACAATGTGGAACAGAGTGTTTTGAGCTTTGGAGATGTAGACAGTCTAATATTAAAAGGTGACTAAAAAGTATGAATGGAACAAAAATTTTTTGATGAGTTAACAACATTCTAACATTGCTTAAAGCTGATAAGAGTCAACTTTGCGTAAGACAGGACATTTTCTTATTTGTGGTTGTTTGTGGAGGAAACGCATCATTCATAAGGTTTGATTTCACAAAGCTGGTCACAAGCTACAGAGATGTTAATACTGTGTGGTCCTGCTGTTGCAGATCAATCTTTGCTTTCACTGCCCCTGGGATACGTCCTCTTCTCTGTACTTACTTTGTTCTCCGATTTCATAAAAAAATCAGCCTGCTGCCACGATGTGCAGCTTTACATCAGAGGGGCCAACAACTTCACTACTCTTTGTTGTGGTGATTTTTACTGTAGCATCTGATCCTGTTTGGCAGCACAGTTTTCTAACGTGGAACTCAGTGGACTTGTTTCTTTTATTAAGTTGTTTTAGATTAATATTGTGATTTAATAATGTTGAAATAATAGCATAATGATCCACTTGTATCATAGATTATAACTACACAGCAGACACCAGCACAATATCTGTTCTTTAAAAATAAAATGTGATCGTGACATCCCTGTTTGCCGTCTATTCAGGTCTGGTCCAGTGCTTGAACCTCATGAAGCAAGTTGTAGAAAATTTCTTGCAAAAATATCTTCCTTTGATTAAGAGTAATGTGAATGTGCGAAAATGAGAATGTTACTAAAATATGAATTAAAATATTACAAAACAGCAATTTCTGTCAACATGGCTGACCGCTGGATGTGACTTTTACATACTAAGCCTTCGCCGTTCCCATACAACAGGAAATGAGCCAAAAGGGACAGTGCAGTATTTCTGTGCGTTTTAAGAATAGCAGCATTGTGTAGTGGAGAAGCATGCATTGTTGTGGGAATGCAGGGCCGAGATAGGAACTACTGTGACCCAAACAAACCCCCTAACAGAGGAACAGCACTGTCACATGAACAGAACACTGACTGCCAAACATCATCATTAAATGGGCCCTTTGCAGCATTAGCCCTTTTATTCAATGTTCATGAGAAAACAAGAAAAAGGCAAGAGGCAACAGCGCAAGAAAAACAGCAGGGAATAGAACATGTCTTCATGTTTGTTCAGTTTAAAGGTCGATATTATACATAATTGACTCTTGTGAGATTTGAACCATGTTAGAAAAATGTCACCTCCTCAAAAACATATCGCGAGTTGTTTTTTGTTTCATTCGCACATTTTCGCGCATAATCCTTTACAGTATAATTAGTCTTTCTACATCACCAAAGCTCCAGATTATCTTTTCCACCTTGTGATGTTAGTGGATGTGGCAGTTTAGTTCAGTAGTGAGTGGCATTTCCAGGGCTGAATCATCCAAAATTCTACTGAAGGTGTATAAGGTTTATTAACACAGCAGAGCACTTCCTGTATATTACTATTACTTTATGACATCAGAAGGTGGAACAGACTGTTTGAGAGAAGTGTGTTTAACATGTGAGAATGAAACACCACTCCAGGCATGTTTTTGATGAGGAAACAACATCATAACTTAGCTCTTTAAACTTATTACATTTATTTTAAAGAAGACTTATGCTTTTCTCTGCTATATATAGTTATATGAAACAAATCCCACTGCAAAGCCCTCTGATTTTGAACACACATAGGATTTGTGTCAGAAAATAGTGGGCATGGATGCATGCAAGGGGGAAACTCTGAATTTTCTTAGGAATAGCGAATGAAGGAGAATAAAGATTACTCAAACATGCATGAATCACCCTATGACAGAATCGCTGGGGGTGTTCTACATGTATCTCTAATTGGGGAATGTTTAGGAGTTACCACGGCGACACAATACACGCATTAGCAAACCCTGTCGAAAAGACTGCCTGAAAACTCAATTTTAAAAAAAAAGGAATTAAACCACATATTTTAACAAAAATGGTGAGGGCAAGTAAGTGAAAAACTATTGGCTAATGCTAAAGCTTTCTTGTGACTGTAGTGCTATATGAGAAAGACTAGTTCAGACACAGCAGTGCTTCTGTTAGCTTCACACCCTCAGGGAATCATATTGATACTGCAAAGTATCAATATGGTTAATATGTAGCCCTAAATTATATTCACGATTAAAGTATTTAAACTTGCATAACCTTAACACTTATTTAACCCATTTTCTCAGGCTGGTTTTTGTTGGGTATGTGTTGTGGGCGCAGACTTCTCTCTTCTGCGTGAGTCAGCTGATCTTCTCTGCGGCCAATGGGAAGTGAGGCGAAGGTTATCTCATGTTTCACCGCTGCTTCCTCTTCACAATATGTTCTTGAATTATGTAAGGTGTGCGCATCTCCCTTTCAGCCGCTCTCATTATCAAAGACCCGGGCCGGTCCTTCGCCCTCAGCGGAGTCTTCCTCGTGTAACCCTCCACTTTAATGCAGTCCATCAATTACACTTGTAGCTTCCGGGCTCTGGTGACTTTACTGTAAATGCCCCATGTTCAACTCGGTGTAAAACAGTCAAAGGAACTCACACGGAGTCACTCAAGAAACTCACATGATACTGTACAAGTCAGCTGAGGAGATAAGATGTCTCAGCTACTTCCTAAATCAATATTGACAAAACTGAACTTTTATCATCTCCTGAGTTTAGATCTGTCACTCTAATTATTAGATCTACTTACCGTTCGATATATATATAACAGTTGGAGCAATATATTTATGGTGGGTAACACACTAACCCTGCATGTTTAGGAGTTCTTCCCACAAACTGAAAACAATCTTTTCCACCGTGTGATGTCATGGGGTAATACAGTGCTCCGCTGTGTTTTTAAACTCCATGCATCTTCACTAGAATAATTTGGGTGATTTCAGATCTGGAATTTGAAAATGACTGCTTCATGACAATATTTTGAACTTTGGAGATGCAGATTGTCTAATTATAAAGGATTTTGCATAAAGGATTACTCAAACATATGTGAATGAAACAAAAGACAACTCCAGGGGTGTTTTTAAGGAGGTAACGAGATTCCAACATGACTAAAAAGAGTAAATTTTACATAATCTAGGACCTATTAAAAGTGTGCACTCCATATGTGAGCAGGTAAAGAGTACCAAAGTTTAGGTCTTTTCACTGGGACATCTTAACAGAAAGGAACTCCACAGTCCTCTTGTGTATTCAGTTCCCAGTGTACCTTTGAAACATGTCCTGGAGCATAATTTCAGAAAAGACTGAAACATGAACTGCTAAACGAATACCAAAATCACATACATTTGAGAACATGTTTGCAGGTATCTATAAACTACAGTTTTCTACAGTGTTCTGCAACCTTCTTTTACATAATTAGATATAGTAGTGTACGAGTAGTGTGTTGTTTTTTTTCTTATTTGATTATTCAACCGTTCCATTTAGGATTTTTCTTTATCTGTGAATCAGCTCCCCCATCATTATCATAGATTAGAATCACTGGGTCCCTCACTATTCGATGTGATACGCGATATTTTTAAAATATGGTGATACATGTGATGATCGATATATATTGCAAATGATATTGATGTGATATAAACTTCCTCTAAGTAAGCGACAAAACTGTATTGCAGTCACAAAAATATTTAAAAATATCAAAAAATACTGTGATATATCGATAAAGCAGCTCTATCACAAAATGTCAATATTTCACTTTTTTTTCCCACACCGCTTTCCTTATCCACCATTAGTGTTTCTTATCTTGTCTTTGTTTAATTTTAGTTGTAAGAAAAGGCCAATACAAAACTATATTTGTTGCATTTGTATTTGCATGTGTTGGAAGTGCCTTTTTTGGGTCATGCGGTGTATTTTGAGTTACTCTTGTAGAAAATTGTTCTCCTCCTCATGGACTATGACGCAGCGCTCTATTGTGAGACGGAGGGTTGGGTTTCCTGTCGATGGCGAGACCCCCTTTTAACCCTGTTGTCGTGGCGACCATTGCCACCTGGGCTGCCCTCCACCACAAATGGGCACTGTCTGTAATCTACTTTTTCTTGGCGTTTTTCATTTCCTGCCCGCTTTGTTATTATTGCTCCAGTTACAGCCCCTCTCTGTTCGGATACTGTTAACTTTTCCATGCTCTGTTCTGCTGGTTTGTTCATCTGCCTAGTAATACATCAAAATTAATGTTTGAAGCTGTGTTTAGCATATGAAATGTAATGTAAAACTACTTTATCTGGGATGAAGGTGTCTAAGCACAGACTCTTTGACTTCCCTCACCCCAGACACTTCCTTAGCTCCTCGGGGGAGACCCTACAGCATTCCCAGGACATAGATATGCATAGTCCCTCCATAGTCCCTGAAGTTATTGCACAATTTGTTCATCTACTGTTACATGTTGATACCTTGCAGCTGATGGCATCAATATTTCCTGGGGGTGTGATGCTAACTGATAGCACTACTCTTTCAGAAACTCTACTCAAGTTAGAGTTAATCTGATCTTTACTTTAACAGTCTGACCAGGAAGAGGTGACCACAGATGAGATGATTTGTGCTGTTAAATAAGTCTCTCACTAATAATATTATAGTCACACATTAGCTAAACAGAGTCATATAAGCTCATATTGATCACAGGGTCCTGAAAATGTATTGTCTTAATGCACACATGAGCAAAAGTCGAGAAGTTTTGTGTCACCATGGTAACTGCTGAACACCCTTGTCACTACAAACCAAAAATATACACAAAATATAATCTCAATGTTGATTTAAGCTAGTATTGGTCATGGATGCTATTTAAAGATGCATTATTCAGGTTTTCTGATGGAATGTCTGCCATCTGTTTGTTTCTATGGAGATATGGGATATTCCACAGTATGACATTACTTGTCTATCGCTTATCTCAAATTAGTTGTGAGGCAACCACATTATGAATGTATTTTTCAACCTGTTACCATAATGTCATACTGTGGAAACTTACAGCCAAAGAAATCACATTTCTAAGAAAAGTTACATAATACTATACTTATATATATATATATACACTTATAATGTGGTAACCTGATCAAAAACATAGCTGGATCATTCACACATGTTTAGCATGAAATCTTGTACGTTTAGTGTTTGTCTTTCAAACAGACAACACCTTATAATGTTATGTGGTAAAACAAAAGTGCTCTGCTGTGTTTTAAACACCTTATGCCTTCATCAGAATTGTTTGGATAATTTCAGCCCCAGAATTGCCAATATCTACTAAGTAAACCAAAAGTAGCTGTTAACTTGTAAACTATCGCTTCATGACATCGCAAGAAAAGAGCAATTTGAGCATTGCAGAGTTGGAAAGTAAACAGGATGGTAAACTAATAATGCAGGATTCCTGAAACACGTGTGAATGAAACAAAACACAACTCTGTTTTTGTTGAGCTAATAACACACTAGCATCACTATAATGTCACAAGAGTCAATTTTGTCTAACATATAGTTTAATCACAATAATATCTCTTAATAGTCCTCTGTGTATTTTACTGACACTCTTGCTCGCTCTGCTTTGCAAATGTGACTGATTCATTCAGTGATTCAGACACTGAAAATTCAAAGGTGGAAACCAAATCTGTTTTTCATCCCAGCCTCTGCCATGCACATGTTGCTTCGTTTTTGTGTAATTGGTTTATTTTCCAGTATTTCTTTTTTCCCATAAGGCCGCTGAAGCGTTTGAAGTCTTCACTGGAGCTTTGATGCTTTGCAGACTGAGGCTCTAGTCTTAGATTGGATCCGGGTGATTTCTGCTGATGCAGACCGGCCAATAAACAGGTCACTGGAATATGAGCCTTTACATTACTAAATATTAAATAGACAGATAATGAATACAGGACATAAGATGAGCGCTTAATAAAGGATTACAAAAATACAAATTGTACCTCACAGTACCTCTTTTTTTAGCTCCACTACTACATATGTATTTTTATCTTGGTATGCGTAAGGCTAAATCTCTGTTCCTCCATTGAATAGAAACAGTTATTTGTCTTTTTGAAATTATTCATAATTATCAGATCATATTTTGCACATTTTGAAATCCATCATAAATGTGCAAAAAAGGTGACTGTAAATGTTCAAGTATCACCCAAATGCGAGTGTAAAATTTACCACAAAAGTGCAGAATTTTTTATTTTATTTATTTTTTGGTGCTTTCATTGGAAAACAAAAAACCCAAAACCCAAAACCCAAAACCCCAAAAACCAGAGTTCCATTTTAATTTGAGAATATACAAATGTCACTTATTTGGAAGAGCACTCTGCAAGTTTTATCAGAATTTCCTGTATATTTAAACTTGATAAATATTTGATAATGTTTCAAATTTTGCATATCTTCTAAAACAGTGATTCTCTATTGCTCTGTATGAAATGTGTGATTATACAATATAAAGAAATATTCACCCCAAAATAATATATATCCTAAAACTATTCATAAAAGCTTGGTTTATATGAGTGTGTGGTTTCAATATTAGTTTAGTATTTATTCATATCATATTCATAACTTCTTCACAAGCCTCTGCTACTGTGTAAAGGCATCATCTTCTGTTAAAACTTGGTCAATTGATTATGTAACTCACCACAAAAACACATGCATGAGAACCTGCTGCTGTGACCTTGCAGGAAGTAAAGACCAAATAAGGAACAGTTATCCCTTTTCTGCTCTTCATTTGCATCATTGTAAGTTGTTTGTAAGTTGTTGTACTAGACATGTCAAGATTATTGCACAAATTTTACTCTTGTGAGCTTCAGACCATGTCAGAATGTTGTTACATACTTGGAGTTGTGTTTTGCTTCATTCACACATTTGAGTAATCCTGGATTTTAAGTCTCCAAAGCTCAGAATGCTCTTTTCCACCTCGTGATGTCATGAAGATGAAGCTTTCAAGTTAACAGCTCCACCTTTACCTTTAATTCAGTAGAGATTGGCAATTCTAGGGCTGAAATGATCCAAAACATTCACATTCATCATATTCTGACATAATACATGGGTTTCAGACAATGATTTTTTCCTAATTTGAAGGATTTGGGGAGTTATAATATTTTTAGAATTGTGTTATTGCTTTAACAACAGAAGACCGTTGCCATGCAAAATCTCCCAAATCAGGAAGCAATCATTATGACTGAAACTGAAACCCAAAATTGTTCAAATGTGCGTATTTACTCAGAATCTTGATTTTTCCCACTGCTTTTTTATTTTGTCTTTTTTTTTTGTTTTTATTTTTACATAATTTTTGCTGATGTATTTCTTTGAGGGTTTTACGAGGTGTGGGTCTTTTTTTATGTTTGATCGCAAGTTCATTAACAAACTAGATTTTCTCACACCTCAGTCAGAAAAAAAAAACTCATTGCATGTTTTTTTTTTTTAACCATCTGGCATTTCTGGCAGGAGAGCACCACAGGATATAGGGCCACACAGAGCAACAAGTTTCACATTTTCTTACAGAGAGATGCTTTTATCGCCCTGTGGTGCCAAGTGCTCAGGTCCGGCTCTGGTCTATTCTCCAAACACCTCATATTTCTCTTGCAGTGGCTCTTTTTGATAGTGCACGGCCTCCACTGGGCTTCGGCTTCCATCAGTCGATATTACAAAATTTTTATACTTCAACTTATACGGCTGCACTCAAAATCACAATTTGAATATAAGCAGTTACCTAAGGCTTGATTTTTGTATTAGTTTGTCATAGTTTATCCATATTTCAGTTGTTTTGTTAATTTTCATGAATACCTTTAATTGCAGTGTTGCTCAGAAAATTGCATTAGATATTTTTTTCCAAATAGTAATTATTTTATTGGAAATATAAGGATGCGTATTCAGACAATAACAGAAAAAGGAAAGCAAAGTGAAGCTCTTAAGGCGGAAATGTGCAACTTACATCTAATTATAAAGCCTCCAGGTATTAGGAAGTGAGCTGTTAGCATGCTAGTTGTGAAATGCACTTATAAACTCATCGTCTTGAATGGATAGTTAAGCAGGAGGGCTTAACTTTAACCCTCTGCAAGCTGTTTAAATTATTTAGTAGTGTATCAGTATCTACCAGTGGATTTGACTTGGTATGTTTTTGATTACTCTCAATTTTTTGACTTAATTTGGTGGGATAATATGTGTTGTAAATATAAATAGTTCACACATCGCAAATCAAGAAGCAATTTGTAAAAAAAAAGTTTAAAAAATATGTTGAAAATCACACAAAATAGTTTCATGATGTTAGACTGGGAGAATTCTATAGAAGTTCACCACAATTTACACAAGATAAATGAATAAATGTATTGTTATTAAAGTTTGCTTAGCTTGTACTTTATTGTATTATGCTGGCCAGTAATTTCTTGAGTCAAATACAGGCCTAGGTCTCAGTGTGATGTAATCTGCAGTTTCACCTTAAAGTCTCTCAGATCTGACACACACTGTTCCCATGTGGTACTTGGAGAGTGTTGTGTGAGCTGATACCGGCTCAGAGATATAAATAGGGCCTCCCTCCACTGCACTGATAACTGCTGTAAAAGCCTTTTTGTGTCCAGGCCTTTTGTTGTGAAGCTCTGGACTAGGGCTAATCCAATCGATGCTTTGCAGTGACATCACGCTGGAGGTGTTTTACATGTTTCTTTACGGTGGAATGTTCAGCAGTTCCTATGGCAACACAATGCACACATTAGCCAACACTGTCAAAAAAGTTCTAAGAAAAAATACAATGTGCATTTTTAGGAGCTTGTGATAAATACAATACTGTGAGAGACTTGCAGCTGAAGCACACAAATCATCTAATCCAAACTTGCAAACCAGTCAGCTCTTTCTGGTCAAACTGTGTTAAAACAAAGCTCAGATTAAGTCTAAATGGAGTGACAGAGCTTCTAACAGAGTAGTGCTTTCGGTTAGCATCGGACCCCCCCAGGAAATGTTGATGACATTAACTGCAAAGTAGAAATTGTTCAACCTCAGCAGTGCTCTGAGTGATTGACAGGTACATTTAACCAACTGCAAATGAACTGTGAACTTAAGAGCTGCAACCAATGATTATTTTAGTAGTCCACCCGTCAAATGATCACGGTTAATAATAACAATAATACTGAAACTTTTTAAAGCCTCTAACACAGTAACGACAGAGCAGCATAATCCCAGTCAGCCATTTTAATTTTAAATATATGCAATTATAACTGACTATTGCAAACAAAAAGTGTGCATGATAAATACTGAGCCCCCAAATATATTGTACGAAATATAATTAATTTAATGTTAAATTGATGTAGTAACAATCATAACAGGCTTATTAATTCAGTATTACTTATCCAGTCTTCCAGAAAGAGAATATTAACAAATAAAGTGTATTTTTGAATTTGATTGATTGACATTTTCATGTAATAATTTTGCAGTTTTTGTCATGAAATATTTTTTGCAATGTCCTATAGTCCTTAAAAAAATTGAAAATATCAAAATTCAATTAACAATATTTTAATATGGGCTAGTTACTATTAGTCAACAGTCTAAACTGTTGTAGGCCTAGTGATTTTTCATAAGAAGTACATTACCTCTTAAGTGAAATATAGATATACTAAGTTAGTGTGAATCACGTTAACATCTAGTCAAGATCTGATTCCAAAGAAAACATTTTTGGTTTTTGGGTTTTTTTGCAAATTGCAACATAGTGCACTTGTTGGTCAAACGTAAATTCAACACAAAACCCCAGGCCCATGTGCTGTGGTCAAGATCACAACTGATTCAAGTCATGAGGTTATTTCTCCGACAAGATCTTTCACGTGTCCTTCACACATCCTGTTTCCTCTCTTACTTGATTACAATTACTAGACTTCACCCAGGAAAAGATATGAGGCAAGGTAGGCTTTTGCAGGCTTACATGGCTCTAACAACTACAAAAAGTACTGCATGCAAAATATTTCAGTTGTGTACATTGTTATTGATCTAGTTTCTTTAAACAATTCATTTTTTGTGCAAGGAAAATACCGACTAGTCTATCAGCGCATTCAGCGATGGCCTAAGACCCTATAGTGCGCATGTGGGGGTAGTGCAGCGACAAGACGATATCAGGACTGTTGAGTTACGTGCAGTTTTGCATGAACAAAAAAGGTATTATTCATGACTTTTGACTTCCTGTTTTATGCAACGTTTTTGAGGAGTTTTCACCGTTCAAAAGATTTGATATTTTTATTGCGGCAACTGTCCTAATTTTTCATAGTTCTTAAGCCCTTGGATAGTAGTTGTTACCAGTGTCTACAAATTAATTTCAGTAAAGAATTGATCTTGAATAAAACAGAACTTTTATCTAGTTCTGCTCTTCAAGTTTAAAAAATGTCAATTATCACTAATTTTGCCAATACTCATGTCAGTAAATGCATGTAGGTTGGAGCAGATTCAGACTTTGAAGGAATACATTAGAATACTATTTTTTGTGTTACATTTCTCTCATTAGAAGTGTTGTTGGTGTTCATGAAATCAGTACTGAAAGCCATATTTATTTTGCTTTAGAAAATGTAAAAAAGGATAACCTATAGTGATCACTATGAGGGGAAAAAAAAAACATATGCCAGCCCTAGTATAAGCAGTCATAAGTACATTTCCACATTTTATATTTCTAACTTCTAGCTCAACTTCTTCCATTTCTTGTTACATTAGAAAAAGTCATGTTTGACATCAGAGAGTTTGCACAAAACTGAACTTTACCGAAGTTGCATATTATCCGTATTTCTCTTTTTCTGCGGGTGACCCTGTTTAGACCCTGAGATGCAGTAAAAATAACGTCAACACCAATTCGACATTCACATCTGGAGATCTTCATTCCAGCCACAGCAGACTTGAAAAGGGAGAGAAGCCTGGGAACTGTGTGGACCAAGCCTCTGGAGAGATAGACGGAGGAAGTGTCTTTATAGTGTGCTCTGTGTGTGTGCTGAGTCATGGCTGGGGCCTGGCTGATAGAAACACAGTCTGGGGGGG
>KN489970.1:41368-61687 GCA_000787155.1 Scartelaos histophorus
GCAGGAAACCCTGTGATGTTCAGAACTGGTGTTAGTAGCCGTAGTAACGAAGACCTCCCGGGCTCGCAGCGAGCTCAGGTGTCGCAAAGGCACTCGTCCGACTCGACCCTGGTGCACGCTGATGTCACACACTTCTCTGTCTGTCAGATACGACAGACCGTCCGCCGTCTATTTCAGAAGAGCTCTCCAGCTCCACAGCGCCACCATGTGGACAGGGCTGAACCAGTGTCATCCTCTTCTTCTGCTGGCTCTGACGTGCCGCTGCTCACCCCCTCGTCACGCCCCGCGGCAGGTGTGGCGTCTCACTTCTTGGATCGTTTCCGGTGGCTTCGCCCTGGCAGCATGCGGCGCCGGGGGGCGGAGCTCGGCAGCTGCTGTAAAGAGGATCTGCTGCGCTACTTGCAGGTGGATGACACCATCTCAGACTCTCAGCCTCAATGGCAACGCTGCCGCCTGCTGGTCAGGAGGGTCAGGGACATGCAAAGAGGCCGAGGTGCAGGGGAGAGGTACCAGCTGGAACTCTATGACCCACCCAAGGTAAGGACTGGCAGAAGTCTTTTTATGCTGTGTTTGAACCTCTGCTGTGTTTTTTACGAGTTTATGCTGGGGCTGTGGATTACTGAGTTTAGAGCAGTTAAGTACTTTAATATTGCTTTTGTTGTTGCTGCGTCATAAACACATGTATCTCATAAAGACAGTACAGTACACATTGGCACAAAGTCATTTCCTGTTTCCAGCGGTTTCAGTCTCAGGGGTTTTCCCTCTGCAGTGGCACCAGTCTGCGCCTGACTTTATGTGACACTTTGCTTTGCTTACCTTCTGAAGGTGTGTTGGCACATTTTGTATGGAGAGCATCATTGATGTTTTTACCTTTCACCTAGTTTTAGGAGGTAACAGAATTCAGATGTCTGATTAACCCTAGTGTATGGTGTGGTTATGTCTCTTTAATCATATTTTGCCTCTGTGTGGTTTAAAAAGATGTGGCCGCATTACATTTTCCTTCACTCTAAAGTGAATACACCTCCTACACAGTTTCCTGTTTGTTACCTCTATGATTGAGCCTGTGGCTATGTGCACAAATGCACTTAAAAGGTGTTTTAATAGTGTTTTAACATGGAGAGAATGAGCTGTTTGACTCTGTGCTTCTTCTCACTGAAACTCTGGGTTTGGTCCAGATGTGTGGAGCTGTGGTCACATGAGGCACAAACCTGTCATCAGGCTGAGCTCTGGGTGCCATGGTTACGGTCGCCATAGACCCACTGTGGGGAGCATAACATGTGACTTATACTGGGACTAAACTCATTCATAAATGAAGCACTTACTGCAACATTTTACACTGTCAGGTTCACTTCATGCCCCCTGCTCTGGCTCAAGTTACATTTAAGCTGAATGGCTGATTTGCTCTAGATAAAAATGAACATATTGTGTGTATAAGTCTGGAAGTTTAGTACATAAATATAGTGCAATATGTGATATAGTGTAGTTATGTTCGGTTTTGGTTGCCATTGTCTGTTTTAATACAGAACAAACAATGCCTATTCCTGATTGGTTAATCTGATTGCCAGTTCTGCCCAACAGAACTAATGGCTGACAAAACTTCAGCCTCTTTGTAGAACGCATTCAGTGTTGTAGAATAGACTAAGAAAAGTGCCTTTGCCTCATACTGACAGAATAAATCATTGTTCAGATCTGTGCGTTTACATTTTCACTTAGAGCCTTTTAAATGGAGCAGCTGCCTGTGTGCTGCAGATATCGTAGGATAAAGAGCTTGTTAGACACAGCTTTATTGGCAGCGTTTGTGAGAAGTCTGATTGCTTTAGCTAGAAATGCCATCTTTCCCCAGTATTCTCCGAGCATGTGTGTCTGTGTGAGTGGAATTTTGGCTAAGCTCTGAGGCCCTGAGAATGACCTTAAAAGGAAGGCGAGCTGTGGACAGGCCATTCACACAAACTCTCACATGTACTGCTGTTCTCTGTACTTCTCTGTCACTGTACCCAACATTAAGAGGAAGCCACAAAAGACTGGTGCTGGTGTGAAAGGTTCAGAGCTATTTTGAAATGTCAGCCAGTACCACCCATAGACCAGTATTACTAAAATATCACCAATGCATAATATTTACTCATTATTTTGAATGGTTTTGGAAAAAGAAAGTCTAATTACAATTTCGCTGACAAGCATTGCAAGACTGACGTTAGATTTGTGATTCATGTTGTGCAATTTGACCAGAATATTTTATTACATTTTAAGCAGCTGCACTGAGGACTGAAATATGAACACTGACAAACATACAAGAATCATAAATGACTATAAATAAATTACTATATCGGCTAATATATTGACTAATAACAGGATGGAACAATAGTTTTTTGGGGGTCGGTATTTAATCTGAGTACTTTTTCTTCTTGTTTTTCTGTACTACAATGAGATTTGGGCTATAGAATTATGAACTTCTATGACTCCTTATAGACACAGACTTGAATTCTGTTTATTTTTTATCATATTTTTTAACAATATTGTTTGTTTAGAAGTGGGGGGGGGGTAATTCTGCTTTATGGTTTGGTTTCAGTATTATTGTTTATCCTCTATATTTACTTCATCAGTTTCCACAGTTCTATTTTCTCACTCATTAGGGCTGAACAATTTTGGAAAAAATATCAGATTGCAATTTTTTTTTCCTCTTCTTTGCAAAATTGAGATTCGATTTGCGGTTTATGTTGTAATAAGAGGTTCTGATGCACTTTAAACAGATGAAATAAAGTACAGTGTGAAGACTTACAAACTAATACAAAAATTACAGAAGACAGAAGACCAATGCTGTTGTAAAAGGATAATAGATATTTGGACATTTATTGTACAGCTTTTTTTTTTCTAGCTGCAAACTCAGGCTGACAAGCACTGTGCTTCTGATTAGATTTGTTGTAATAATAGGACTCTGTTCAGAGTTTAGATTTTAAGCATGTCCAGACAATTTGAAATATGAACTGACAAACTAAGACAAGAATCACATGTATTTCAGGACATGTTTATACACACCTAAACTACAGGGTTTGCAGTTTTTATGAGAATAAGACAGGATATTTGTGGAGGAAATTAGCCTTTGCGATTTGCTAATTTTTGCTAATTTTGCGATTTTTGAGCTCCATTTGGATAGACTGTGATGTCTGTCAAAGGGACTAATTATTAGGTCTTTATTAATTATTAGAGTGATAATTAGTCCATCCCTGTCCACTTTCAAACTGCATGTTAAAGGATATGATTTTGTACAGTATTTGTCTTCTGTTTCACCTGCCAGTTGACATTCAATGGGAAGGGATTTACAAAGTTGCTCATGTGTTGCTCAACAGTGTTTTTTGTTTGAGAAGAGAACCTAATGTGAATTATAAATCTAGTTATGCAGGGTTTGAGATGTGGACAAACTAATAATAAGGTGTGCCTCCAACATATGTGGATGAAACAAAACGCAGCTGTTTTTGATGAGGAAACATTATAACATAGAAAATTGTGTAATATGGGAAAAAACAAAACTGTTGAAGAAAACTGAGCGACTAAAAGGTTGAAGTAGCAAATATTAACTTTGAACAGAATCCAATTATTAAAGCATAAATCACAAATCTTATCGCAGTGTTTGTTGGAAAAACACCTTTTTTGCCAAAATAGTTAGACCCTAGTCATTACTTGGCCAATATTGAAGGAAAGCAAAAAGAGGGACGTTGTTTGAAAAGCACCGATTATAATAGTGAAAAGTAGCAAATATGAATTTGGTGGAAACTATGTTGTTCTGGTCTTTTTCATCCTCTTTGTTGCATTTGGAGCTGCCAAAACTGATACTTTTCACACATTTCCAGATGATTTATTTTAAAGTCCACTGTTTCTCCGAAGATAAAAAAAATGCATTGTGACTACAGGAACTTCAGTCATGGACTCTGCAAAATCAGATTTCAACTGGATTTGGTAAAAGCATGCTCTGATGTTGTTGTCAGATTAGCTGAGAGCTTTCACCAGGTACCGAGGGCTGAACGATTTGGGAAACGCATTCAGAAAAATTCAGAAAACACTGAAATTTGAACTGGCTGCTAATACAAGATTCACATTTCAGTTTGTACAGATCTAAACTACAGGGTTAGGATTTTTTTATGCCGGATAATATCAGAATATTTTGTTAATATTGTGTTAGGTGCACTGCGTACATTTTCTTGGGGAGGGTACACCACATGCTAGTGTCCATGTAGATGCACTTCACTGTTCAGCTTGGAATGTTTCACAGTGCAGCAGTTTTTATCTTCATGGACACACACAGGCCAAGGTACAGATCAGTTGAGTGGAAAGGCGGGCCCACTCACACAAGAATGCAGGGTCTTAAAGGTATTGCCATACTGTGGAACATACCAAAGAAATAACATCTCCCTAAAGACAAAAAAGGTGGCACAATGCACATTTAAAACATAGAAACTTTTGCACATTAATTGCGTTCATTCAAATTGCGATTTCGCTTTGATCACAATTATTTCTTTTAGCGCAAACACATTTGTCCAATTGCATTTGCCTGGTGTAATTTCTGAGCTGCTGTGTCTTTATGGAGCCATAGGAAGTGTCTCTGTGGCTCTGATCCCTCTTCTGTCCCAGCTGTGTCCGTACCATGTGTTTCCTCCATTTGCCTGATCTTTCCCACATGTTTGAATTTCACGCTTGTGTTTGCGTTACACTGAGGATTGAGTTTCTCTCCGGACCAGTCGTCCATAAACACAATGCTTAGATCTCTGTTTGATCCAGATCACGGGGCACCTTATCTACAGTCACTAAAAATGAGTTGGACCACGATTATTGAGCACACACATTATCAATACAAAATAATTTTTAAATATTATGTTTTGTAGTTCTTTACGATGAGACATTCCAGTGCTATAGACAACAATTTCCTTTTATACATTTTGTGGATCTTATTGCTTATATTTAATCTTAAAGCAGTCCTTTTTTGCCCAGTATAATCACTTTAAAATGTTTATGATAAGACAGTGATGTAGGTGATTTTGTGTATTTTGTGTATTTTGTTTATAGACTATGGTAAGTTTAAGTTTAATTTGATCATTGTGGTGGGATGATTTTGATGTCAGAACATTCTATATATAAAATAATGCGATCATTATTGATACTTGATTGATTGACACTCAGATTAGACTTTAATCTGAGCTGGTTTTAACATCATTCGACCACAAAGAACTGATTTAGCTGGCACTACAAAAGGTGAGCCGATTTGTTCTGTGAAATGAGTGTCTCTCGCATAAAGTTACAGTCTGCTAACAATTTTCCTGTTAGTCACTCTCACATTTTAGTTGACAATTGAACACCTAAATGGGACACTCATATTCATCACAGACTGCTGAAAATGTGATGTTCTTTAGTTTTCATATCATCTTAAACTTATTTGGCAGTAGTGTTTGCCAATGTGCGCCATTCTGCCATAGAAGTGCAAGCAGAATCCCCCCTCCAAAATATCCATAATATATTGTGTAGCCCTACCTACGTATTTCTTTGACAACACTAGTCAGATCTCACCAGGATAACTCTTCTTTCTTTCATTGGAAACAGTGTCATGACAAAGTGGAGGAGACAAAAGTGGAGGAGACATGTGGAAGTCCTTAAGCTCTGCTCCGGGACACTTCCTCCGTTCTGAGAAACCTGTGACCTGAATTGTTTAGCCTTGATTTCACCTGAGATAGACTCACCATTGGGGTGACTGTTTCCTCTTCTCATAGAATAGAGAGAGACTTTTACAGACCAAAGTGCAGGTTAGATTCCTCCTGACTTGTACAAAAGGCAAGGCAAGGTTATTTGTATCGCACAATTCGTACACAAATTGATTTTAAAATTGTTTGAAGAAAACTTTTTAGTCCAAACCTCAAAATGCTCTGCCTAATTATACAAGATTTGTGTGTTAAACAAAGAATGTGAGAATGAAACAAAACACAACTTCATTATGTTTTTTTGTTTTTTTTTAACTTTATTTTTATTTTTAAGAAGGTTATTGGGCATTCAAAAACATCATTATGTTTTTGATAAGGAAACAGCATTAAAACATACATCAGAAAATAGTGTAAATGGGCCCTTTCTACTGTAGCATACATAGATTATTTTATATTTTGTGCATTTAAAATACAACTAAATTAACATGTTTTGTTGCTCATAAACGTCAATTTAACTGAAAATGTCCCCTTAATCAGTTATATAGTATAGTTATGTTTTTGTTAATTACGAGTCACAGCTCTTTAATTTCTATATAGAATATCAGCCTAAAAATAACCTGATTATTAATATCTGTTCCACAAGACCATATCAGATGTACTAATAGTATCGTTGTGACTGGCCTCTCTCCGTAACCCTGCACTTCATTCAAAGCACCGAGCCTCATAATCTGTAGTTTCACTTTAGATCACACTGTTTCTGTTTCTTGACATTAAAGTCAAATTTCTTTTCGCTTTCGAGGTTTGGACTTTTGAGTGTGTGAATGAATGAAACTGGTAGTGAAAAATCAAGCCTAGAAGTGCGTGACTCATGTAATGATTCAATACACGGCCAAGATTGCATTGCTGTAGGGCCTGTCTTTCAACCTGACAGGTACAAGACGGGGCTGTGCACTTTTTAAATATTAGCACATGTAGTATTTTATATGACATCTAGGAAGTATTGCCAACTGTCTGGAGCCAAAAGATCTCATTAAAATGACTGTTAAAATGGGTCTCAAATAGCAAAGAGTGCCAACCCTATTACTTTCTTGCATTAGCCATTCATATTTCAATCTTGACACATGTTTCAAATGTGAACTTTGAATTGGGAAAAAAAAAAAAAAATCAACAGCAATCTGTAATCTGCATTGAACTACTAGAATATCTAAATTCATGGAGGAAAGCAAGAAAAACAGACCAAGTTACAAGTCATATCTGTGGTTTGATTTTTTTGGGTGGAACTAAATAATCCAGACAATCCCCATCAGAAAAGTTGCATAAAGCACCTATAATATACTTAACATTATAATATTATTAAATGATATTGTTTGAACTTTGTCCCCTGATTTTGTGAGGCTTCAGTTTGTGCCCTATTTATGTTTGCAGATGAGAAAGTAGAGAATACCATGCACTTCTTAAAGGTGCTTTGAACCTTTTTTTTCTTTTGAAGATGCCTTTGCTTTGAATGTGACAAAAATCTAGAGGAACATCTCGAAGGAAGTGAAGTGGTTAGAGTCATGTGGTCAAGATGTTTGTCAGATCTCTGGTGCTCTGCCTCTCAAAAGCACAAAACTACAGCTGCCGCACATCTCCTCTGCTCTGATGATTAACATACATTCACTTCCTCTAATGTTTGGAAATCTCTGCCAAAAGCCTGTGCCAATATTTATTAACTCTGATAACAGTTATATAGCATCTTTCAAGACTGTCAGTCTGTGCCAACCACCACCAATCACTCATCACATTCATACTAGGCAAATTGGGTGAAGTGTCTTGCCTAAAGATACAACAACAACAACAACAACAACAGTTTTTTTTCTGTTCTTTAAGTATTTGATGATACCTGATATCAACTTATACTAGGCCAGAGACTAAAAATATAATTTATACAAATAACACAAAGTTTTAAACAATCCAAAATGTGTTTTGTAACTTATAATAATACAAGTGTAATATTATGAGATAAACTGGCCTCTAAATCCTCTTATTGCACCAATTTATAGAACAAAATGGGATATTGGTTGAACCAATATCTTGGAGGCCAACATCTGATTGACCAAAATGTTCAATATCAGCACTGATATCCGATACCAGTGCATTCCCACTATTTCATGGAATCCCCAGCGGTCTCCCATCCACATACTGACCACATTCTGCATAGCACTGGAGCAGAAAGGTTACATAGTGCACCTTTAAGAGTTGAATAGATAATAACCACAGCTCATTATAGACCTCCAAAGCATTTCATTGTGCTGTTTATGTCTTGCCCCTCATATTTTACTCACTATGGTTCATTTAGTAAAAGATTTATGGAATTGGCTTGCTTTGAAGGTGTTCTGTATAGACAATGAGTTGTCTTAAATATTAAATTTCTGTAGCCAAATAGCAGACTTCAAAATGTGTTGTTATGGCAGTGACTTTTTCCTTTAAATCTGTGCTGATTCAGATGGAGCTCTGTATTGTGCTTGATATCAGCTCTGTGTGCTTCGACGTGCAGCTCAGTGCCAGTGCACATGACCTCGCAAAGCCACATTCGGAAAGCCCCCCAACCGAACATCCTTCTGTGATATGAGCCTCAGTGCTTTGTTCTGCTAAAACCTAGATATTCATGTTATCAAATGAACTATTCAGACTGCCTTGCAAATTTCACAACTAGATTTTAATTAGGTTGTCAAATTAAATTTGCACTCTGTGATTTTTTTATGGTGGAGGATAAACCACCTGCTTGTCTCCTTGGAGATATTATTGCTATGCCTTCAAAGTATATTTATGTTGCATATATTTAGTTACACATTTTTTATTGCTTTAAAACCCTTGAAATACATGCATTCTTACTATGAGTGGGATCACCTGTTCATAGATCTGACCTGTAATGTGATGTGTGAGCTTCACCAGCTTCTCTCCATGGAGATAAGTGTAATGCCATAGTGTGGAAGATTTCAGTCAAAGAAACATCATCAGAGACTAATAACCTCACCACCCTCACCAGTAAAGAGAGTGGGGGTCAGCATAAGCATCAGGCTGACAAACTTTGAGGAATTATAGAAGACACTGCATAAACTACTGTCCTTATTACGTGTGATGTGATAATACCTGTGGTAAATATTAATGTTTTTGGGTTTTTTGCTAATCATAACTGTTTTGCCCCTTGGCTGTGTTATGGCTGCAAAATAACTAAAATTACCTCTGCGTATGTCATATCTGCTGCCCTTGTCCACTGTTGTCCAACCAGAAAGTAAAATAATAAACTTCACCAGAAAAAAAAAACAAAACATCACTTTTGTAGAATGTTAAATATGTTTTAGTGAAACATTCTCACATGAGGCTGCAGCTTCAGTCCGAGTTGTCCAGTCTGGTCTATTACAGAATAAACAGATTAAACATCTAACCATTTTGTGCCCCTCTCCACTTCCTGTGAACAAAAGGCCTGAGTCAGTCTGATGCTGTTGCCGTGGTGATGATTTGTCAATGAGGCTGTAGTTACAAAGGACCCTCATCGTTTGATCCTGGGTCATAGACATTTGTAAAATATGCTGTGAAAGATCTCCCCATACTGGGTTAAAGATTAATCAAACTCAAACTGTCATTTGAATGGTCAGATTTGGCTCATTTTGACACTGGGATTAAGTTCAGTATCCTGTTCATAAGATGAGATACCCTTTATAATTGTCCCATAAAAGGGAAATTACAGTGTTGCAACGCATGGTTCTGGAATAGTCGCCATATTAGAGCAATTAAATGATAAATATAGTTTTGACAGTAAATAGTCAACATTTTTACACACAATTGAACCCATAGATAAATAAAGGTGCACTATGCAACATTTCTGGTGCAGAGGGACTGTCCCTTGAAGGACCTGTCCCCGGGTGTCGCTGGCGGCTGATCCCACAGCCCCGGCTGAGAGGAGCGCTGTGCACACATATAATTAATATTAGTTATATAGTATTAGTACTATTAGTATTACCAAGCAGTACTTTGCGTCAATCTGTTTATTTTATTTTCCCGTTTGAATAATGTTAAAATAAATTGTTGGTTTAATAAAAACACAAATCAATAACAAGCAAATGGTTTTGCATTTTGTTCCCAAACTGTACTGAAAATGAACCGAACCGTGACCTCAAAACCAAGGTATGTACCGAACTGTGAATTTTGGAACCGTTACACCCTTATTTCTGGTGCATCTGACACCAGCTGCTGTCACGATATATGGTGTTAAACAAATGTAGCATCCAGTTATTAAATTTATCTTAAAAACTTACTCTGAACAGACTTGCCTTTTCACAGATCTGATTTGGCCTGGTAGCATCAAGTGCTTGTGCTCATTCCAGTGTTGATCTCATCAGAAACAGAGGTGTGTTTTTTCCATTCATACATGTTTAAGTAAACCTTTATTAGTCTGTCCACATCTTCAAAGATCAAAATACTCTGTTCTACCTTGTGATGTCATGTAGTGGTGGTTTTCAGCATCTTTTATTTAGTAGAAATGAGCAATTCCAGGGCTGAAATTATCCAAGTGGTTCTAGTGAAGGTGTGTGTGAAGTTTAAAAACACAGAGGAGCCTTTCTTGCATTACCAGATGAAATCACAAGGTGGAGCAGTGTCTTGAAACAAAAAACAAGTGCTTGTTTTTGATGAGAAAACAGCATAATAACATAGATCAAAATTGTGTAATACCCATTTAAATTTGTTTATTGTTTTGAATCTAGTTTTTATTTTTGATTTGGAACTGACTCTTTTTCTTCCTTTGACAGTTCCACGATACAGCAGCTTCTATTCAGTGCCATGTTGTTTTTGTGCCACTTTATTTGTTTATTTCTAAAAATATGTTGACATATTCTGTTACTGGACATTACACGCCCTTAACTGACCATCACCCCACCCCCATAACTGACATGTCCACTGGTCGTCTCAGGACCACTGGCATAGAGCCCAATGTCTCCTGTGCTCTACAGAAATCTACTTGTGCAAGCGGTGACCAGGTTTTAACAAGAGGAGGTAGGGCTGAATGTTTATCAACTTGAGAGCTGATCATTTGTTAAAGTCAATGATTACTGAATGTTTTTTGTTTTTTTTATTGAGGAGTCTACAGCCAATCCTCTGTCAGTAAAAGCATGTGGTTTGGAGCATGTTTTGGTGTTCTATGGGGAGTCTGTATTACACAAAATGGATTCTTGTAAGTTTTAAGTCTGTGAGCTCCTCAAAAACAAACCAGGAGCTGTGTTTTGTTTCATTTGCCCATGTTTGAGTAATTCTGCATTATTAGTCTGTCTGCCTAAGGTCAAAATGCTCTGTTCCACTTTGTGATGTCATGTAGTGGTAGTTTTTAAGTTAACAGCCAACTGTTACTTTTAATTCAGTAGAGAATGGCAAATGATCCAAATGGTTCTAGTGAAGGTGTATAGAGTTTAAAAACACAATGGAGAGCTGTTTTCTGTTTGAACTCAACCTAAATATGCAGAATTTGTCTGTTAAACATGTGTGAATGAAACAGAAGTCAAGTGTTATGTTTCTGATGAGGAAACAACATTATGGGCCCTTTAAATTGCAATACTTTTGTCTTGTTTATGCACATGTAGCTAATATTGCATAATGTAACATTTCTGATGGAGAGTTAGCCACCTGCTTATCTCCATGGCGATGTTACTTGAGTATTGCATAGTATGGCATTAACATTATCTATCTTCATGGAGACAAGCACGTGATGCTACAAGACCAAATTAAAGGTCAGGTCTGTTGAGAGACAATGCATGTTTACCTATAATGGATAAAATGCAAAGTACATCATTTAAATGTTTCTGTGTGACATTTTAGTCGTAGCAAAACATCCCTATAGAAACAAGCAGGTTGCTGATATTGACCTGATAAATAACACAGTGCATCTTTACTAGCAAATGCATTTTCCACTTGTCTTTAAAGACAAAGGAAACAACTATAACAAGATTATAAAAGTGTCTTTGAATGCACCACACTGCTCAGGGACAGTGCAGAAGAAGTCACATAAAACTGTATAAATAGAAAATCATGAATGATCAATACAAATGAAAACTGTAATAAGATATTTGATCTTATCATACAGCCCTATAGGGGAGTGTTCACAAGTTCAATGATAATTTTGAGAAAATGTTAGGATCCCTCTTGTCTCTTGTGATCACATTTTCTGTACTTTGCTCTAAAGTGTGAATAATACACAGAATTCAATAGCCATTTCTGTGAACTGCAGGCTCATCTTGTGCATATTTGGTCTGTATCTTTAATTCTGAGAAGTATGCAAAGAGGCCAGTGCAGTCACATATTTACTCACAGCAGAAGGGGCGTTGTGTGACCGGTTTCCTAGAACACTCATGTCGATGGCAGGTCTCTAAAGCTGCGCTGTGAAGGCCGCACGCTCCACATCCTCCCAGATCAAACTGATAAGGCTCAATGATAAAGGCTTTGAAACTCTCACTGTGGGTTAAATAAGGGCTCTTCACAACTTTTATTGAATTTTGTTAATTTTGTTTTGTGATTTCGATATTTCATAGTAAGCTTTCATATTTTAAGGTGAACAGATAATGTAACAGATACAAATGAAGAGATCAATAGCAAACAATGTTTCAAAATATTGCCAAAAGTTGTTTTCTTTTTGTTACCATCTTATAGATATATTATCAATAACAATATTGTATAGTGGATTTTTTAAGAAGGGATGAAATCATATTTTAATAGAAATAAAATACATACAAGCCTCTGATGACTTATATAAATGGTACTTATCTATTTTTGCCAGCAAACTCTTCAAATATACGGTGGAATAACATAGAAGTTCTTAAAGGAACTGTATGTAGCCTGCACTCTTTTAAACAGGCTTTGCTATCACAACTGAACTGAGTTGCCAAAGGCTTAAACTGCACATAGAGACATACAAGATTCCCACAGTAGATGCATTGGCCAAGCTTCATGTGAAAGTTCAGAACCTCCACAAATCACTCATTGAGCTGCAGAAGATGCACTGGTCATTATTGTCTGCAGATGCTGAGGTTCAGGTAGTGACGACTCAGATCAGACTCATTTGAGGATTTCAACATTGGAACTAGCAACCCAAATGAGAGACTTTTTTGTAAGTAATAAATCACCATTAGAATTATTATCAGTAACATTTACAAATGTACAAATACAAATTGTTCTGTTACTCACTTCTCTTCACATCAGGGTTTTTTAAATCCTAATGATTAATTGTTAACCCAAAACATTTATCCTGTCTGATTAAGTGAAATTTAAAGAACCAACATATGTAACAAGGATTGTCATTGATGAACCTTGTAGTTCAGTTGAGTTCTTGTTGTTTGCTTTGTTTCATTGTTATGGCAGTCTCTGCTCCGACAGTCTGTCCCAGGGCAGCTGTGGCTACAACTATAGTCTACTAACACGTGTAGAGTGAATGAATAATGACTCTACAGTGCAGTGCTTGGAAAGGCCGTGAATGCTGTAAAACAAATTGCAATACAAATGTAAGACATTATCATCATAATCAAATAGCCCGAACAGATTCTTGAGAAAACGTTTTTCGTCTTAGTTATATGATTATTCTCAATCTGATAAAAAGAAAGAGAACTTGCAGTGTAATCTTCCAAATACTAAGAACTAAAATGTCAAGTTATTGCTTTAACCACTTCTACACTCTTTTTAATACAAACCTTGTAATAGTTTTATCACCACTCAAATCATATGTAAAAGGTGCACTGCGCAACTTTTCTGATACTATTGCGTAAATCTCCTTTAAACTCATCTATGTAGCACTGATTCATTAGGAGTGTTTGTGTTGCTCAAACATAATTCCTTGTGTGAATATGGGCGATTCTCCACAGATCTGACCTGTAATGTACTGTACTGCTACAGCCTGCTTGTCTACTTTGTGGTAGTTAAGTTGAATCTATACTGTGGAACATTCAAGACAAAGCAATAACATCTCCATGGAGACAAGCAGATGGTGAACCCTCCACTAGAAAAGTTACACAGTACAGCTTTAAGCTGCATGAAACATATATAAGGCAGAATTGGCTTGAACCAGAGAATCTATTTGTGTTGAGACGGCTCCAGGAGAGTGACAGACGACAGGTGGAGCAGACAGCAGACTGGAGACAATGGCACCCCCCCCCCTCCACCACTACTGCATGTGTTCAGAACCATTACTTTAGCTTTGTCTCCTTACTGCAGTTTAAGACACTGTCTTTGACAGTAAAACACTTTGTAATTAGATGTAAGCAGTATACTGCAGACTTGTTTAGATTTTATTATACAATATCTCTGTTCTGGGTTAAGAGAGGGTTTGCTCAAATACATGGAAAAAAATCGGGTACAGGAACTTTAAGTTGATGGTTGATCCCTGTGAGCCTGAGCCGTGGGACGACAGATGGAAATGAGCTGTATGGCTAAAGTCAGTATTTCAGAATTTTACAGTACAGACAGTGTTTACATTCGTGCTTCTGTCATGTGTGTTCATTAACATGCACTGTCCCAACCAAATAAACACATAAATAAGTTTGTGCTCTCTGTTCCTAAATATATACAGCAAAGTGGCAGCAGAAGGGCCATGACCAGAGATGTTAAGATTATTTGAGTAACCATTTATTTAGTTTATAAATGATTATAGGGACCTTTTAGAAGCCAAGATAAATCATTTGAATCCAAAGCTCAAAGCTATTTGTAAGGCGCATTTTTATCTGGCTGTTCTTGTCATGTTAACTTCACATTTTTCATTCAGGAAGCTTTGTTTTATCAAGCTAATTCTTTAGGTTCTGTATTACACAAAACTGACTCTTGTGAGCTTTTAGCCATGTTGCAATGGTGTTATATTATACATATTATACCTGGAGTTGCGTTTTGTTTCATTCCCATATGTCTGAGTAACCTTTTATTATTAGTCTACATCTCCAAAGTTCAAATGGTCTGTTCCACCTTGTGATGTCATTTGGTGACAGTTTCAAGCTACTTTTTATCTTTTGTTTAGTAGAGATTGGCAATTCCAGGACTAAAATCACTAAAATAATCCAAATATTCTACTGAAGGTGTGTGGAGTCTATTCCTTAGTATCTAAATCAAGTTTGCAACTCAATATCCTGTACTGATATTTTAGTATCAGTAAAAACATGTGGGTTGGAGCAGAATTCAGTTTTTAGTTACCAATTCCACAGACTAAAATAAACTAGTCTCAGTTAAGAATTTGATATTGAAAGCACATTTTATTTGTTTTAATTAGACAAACGTGTCAAATGGAAAACTGCGAAAATGAGGAACAAAAGTTATGCATTTTTGGCAACTTGCCCATCCCTGATCATGATTAAAGGTTCTCTGTGTAACTTTTCTGGTGGACGTGGAGATGTTATTACTAAAATGTTTCCCCGTGTGGTATTAAACCTTCAAGGAGACCAAACCAGACCAAGTAAACAACCTGTAATTTAATAAATGAAGGGTAGAGTCACACTGTGGAACATTTCAGGCGCAGCAATTACATATCCACACAAACAAGCAGGTGACAGACCCACAGCCAAAAAGTTACACAGTGCACCTTTAACCACACAGTCTTCTCCAGTATTTGTGCAAAATAAGCAGATTAGTTTGTCGTGAGGTAGCACACTTTCTCAAACAGCGCTCACACCCCTGCTCCCCGGACAGTAGTTGGGCCGGTCCTCGGGGGGGACATTGGAATGTTGAGTGTCACCCGGTTGTCACGGCGACGGCCTTGAGAAAAAAAGGACCCTGGGAAGAGCCGGGACCCCTCACTTCCTGTGTGTTTTTTTGCGTGGGCGTGGCTTTTCCTCTCACATCTGCCTCTGCACATCTGAAAAAATTAGGACCTTTGCTGCAACGATTACAACTGTATAAGAAAATATTATACCTTATCTAAATGTTGCAACTGTTGTAACTGGAAGCTGAAACACAAGAATACTGATAAATATTAGATCTTATATTGCGAAGGTGAAACGCAGTAGTGAAAGTTTGAGTCAGTCTGAAAATAAGTACTTGTGATACACGTTTTTTGTACTTTTATCACATTTTCTCATCAATTTAAAGGTGCACTGTGTAACTTGTCTGCTCATGGACATGTTACTGCTTTGTTCAAAATTTTGCACAACATCTATTCAGCATTTAGTCTTTAATTAAATAATACTTTGAAAATATGCACTTGCAGTTACTGGGGTTGCCTGTGTACAGATCTGACCTCTAACTTGGCCTGTTAATGTTTCCGTGGAGATACATTAATTTGTCGCTTGTTTTAATAGGATTCTCAAAGTTCAAAGTTCACATGCATTTCAGAATATGTTTGTACAGATCTAAACTCCAACGTTAGCAGTTTTTATGCAGATTAAGGCATATTTTTGTTTGTGGAAGAAACGGTGCTACAGAAATTGCAGCCTTTGCTTTTTGCTACTCGCGTTAATTCGATTGTGATGAATATTGCAGCTCTAGTTATGCATTATCCTGGGCTCTGTATTTGTGGTACTGTACAAGAATGATCCTTTAAACAGGTAAAATGTATGGAATTCAATGGAGGGAATCTGGTGAAAAGTTATATAGTGTACTTTTAGGCCAAACTGTGGTGTTTTTGCAAAAGAAAAACACATTATTAAGAACAGAAGAAGTGACCTCTCTCTTTTTTCTGCGGGGCGTGTAATGTGAACATGCAGGTTGGCGCTGGATGAAGTGCTTTTGCAGATTTCTGGACGCTCGGCGATTGCTCAACCATCAGACACATCTGCGGAGGCTTTCTCCCGAGACTCAGTTCCTCAAAGACGTTACTCAGAATCTCATTCATGATTCGTAATGACTCACTTTGAACAGTCATTTCATCAGTATGTTCCTCGCACTGTGGTCTCTTCAATCATATCCTCATTATCTGGGGATCACACAATATTAAAGCTCCTATATTATTCAAAATTTACTCTTGTGAGCTGTTATCATGTTGTTATCGCCTCAAAAACAGACCTGGAGTTGTGTTTTGTTTCACTCACACATGTTTCAATAATGCTGCATTATTCTCAAATCTCCAAATCTCAAAATGCTCTTTTCCACCTGGGAGCAAGTATCAAAATACTAAAAAAGTCACATTCACAGGACAAAAATTAGCTTTTCCTGAACAGCTTTACAATGATCTTGAGCTATATCAGTATAAGAGCACATAGACTAGTATGGATGACCACTTGTTAATATAAAAGAAGTGCTATTATTTAATGTTGAAAATCACATTCTGTTTTCTAAAGTGTTTTTTATTATCGTTGTGGTAGTGAGTCTGCTGCTTAATATAAAAATTGAGTTTGAAATTCGACAAAATACAGACTAACTCACAAAAACGTAAAATTGCTTTGTTGCTTTTCTCTATAATTGTCATCTCTAACACAGCTTCACACTAGGAATTTGCGGGAACAGGCAAAATTTGTAATGGCATTTTTTGCAATTTGCAAGTGTATCTGTATTTTCTGGTTTTGTGAAATTGCAGCTTATATAGGCTGGATTTTGAAATGCTGTGGTAGCACAATGCTGAATTCTTGGTCCCTCCTGTGACTCAATCTGGCCCGAATGACTCACTTCCTTGTAAGAGCTCGTCTGTTGTTTTTATTGATAATTTTGGACTCTGCGGTTTTAAGAGTTGCGTCCTCTCTCTCTCTCTCTCTCTTCACTCCCCGGTCTTGTGTGTGTTTGGGATTATCGTACATTCCTCCGGCTCGCTCTCTGTCAAAAAGATTTAAACTCAACCGCATTATAAAAGACAAGAATCCAGGCTGCTCCATGTTCAGTTATTTTTGGTATCTAATATGTTTTGGCATGTTTTTATGAATGTAATATTGATGCTGATGAAAACTTAATGATAAAGTCAATAGAGACGGGGACTGGGCCGGCACACCTTAGATAATTTACGGGTTTTAATTTGCGAGTTGACACTTTGCATCCGATGTGATCAACATTCCCCGGGGGCCGTCTGAAGCTCTATTACTTAAGTTAGACTTTAATCTGAGCTTTGTTTTAACACAGTCTGACCATAAAGAACTGATTTAGTTGGAGCACAAATCCTTCTCAAATAATACTGCAGTCACAACAGCTGCAAAGTATCAATTAGTGCAGTAGTAAAGTATTTCTTTTATTTTATGATGTAAACTACTGGAGTTCTTTAAGTGTTTGATACCAGTTATGATCTAGCGGTAGTTAATCCACAACTTGTTTCTATTATCTTACCTAATTATGTAATACCTCTTACTTATCTTACCTAATTACCTAACTTACCTAATAGTTTTGGCCACTGATAATTGTATGGAGTTGCTGTGTGTTCACATTTAAAGAGGTGTTTTTTCTCAATCTTTTGATCAAAATGAATAGAAGGAACTATGGCTGTACTTAGGCCTGTCACCATAACAAATTTTAAAGTATCTTACAATATATTGCTGAAGAAATATAGTATATATAGAAGATAAACAATAATAACCTCCTGAAACTCATTTATGCAACTCACATCATATCCCTAAAGTAGAATTACCCCCCGCCCCCCACCCTTCCTCCACAAAAGTATTTTAAATGTATAAAATTGATTAAAAATCATAAGTTGCAATAAATAAATAACAGAACTTATTGTTGGACACAAAAATAGCTCCCAAGTTCCGCTCCAGTGCTAAGATAAAGTACCCGTGGTAAATATAGACCCTCTAAAAATGATTGTTCCATCAGCATTTGAGTCGATATAGTAATTATATATTTCATTGACTAAAAGACACTAGAAAAAGTATTTAGGTCTTTGCACAATATAGCACAAATATAGAGAAGTATAACTAAACAGAGTCTTCATAAGTATAAAGGCAGATTAAACTCCTCCAAACTCACTCTGTGCATTCTGCTTTCTGCTGTCGTCCATATAAATCCTCGTAATCCCAATAAAATAATGAGTCAACTAATAAAATATTTGGTCGACTAAGACACCGTTGACCCATTTATAATTGACTACAACCTTGGGAAATGGTGGGAGCTAGATCCACTCTCTGTATCACCATCACAAAGGTCCTACATTCTGCAAAATTGACTCTTGTGAGCTTTAAAACATGTTATAATGCTGTTACCTCACCAAATGTACTTAGAGTTTTGTTTTATTCACACATGTTTGAGTAATCCTTTATTATTAGTCTCACTCCTGGCAACTTTGTGAAGAAACAACATTATATTTGCCCATTCCTTTATAAGTGTAATGTCCAAGGAACTCTTTGTACAGTAGATAATTGTATCAATCAAAGTATTATAGACTGAAACAACTAAATTACTGTGGCATTAACTGAAACTAGACTAAAACAAACGGGAATTATCTGGCTAAATCATGACTAGAACTACAAACCGTTTTAGTCAAAAACAAAATGAGAATTGGTTGTCAAAAGTAGCTCTCAGTTGCATTGTTTTTCCACAGTCTGGCCTGTTTCCTCTGTCCTCAGATTTCATTATTTCTGCTCATGAGCGTACAGCACACACACAGCCTCATGTGGAGCAGAGCGTGGCTCACTTTGTGCTTGAGAAAGTTTGCTCTTTTTACTAAGCGGGATTATTTGCTCTCTGAAGTTTCCTGATGATGCAGAGAAATGAAGGTTCCATACTCTGCAGTTATATAACAAATATACTTCAATTAGGGCTTTAATCTGAATCACATTTTGCAGTGTCACAAAAGGCTTCTGTTATGTTCAGAATATAAGGGCCTGTGTTCTTATGTCTCCATGGGTTTAAGAAGGATGAGAAATTAAGACTGTTGTCATAATGATTTATATTTATACATATATATAAAATAGGAAGAAGGAGTAAGAGACCTGTTGTGATATTGTTCAATAAGTCAGAACAATATTTAATAATGGCATTTCCCCTGAGACCAATCTCTCTCTCTCTCTCTCTCTCAGTATATTTTGGAGACTAATATTGATTTACTTTTTTGTTGTCATGTAGTAAGATGTGAGCTGTAGAGGGCAGAATAAATAACTTCTAAGGCTATTTATGAGTTAATTTTACCATTTACTAGTTGTAACTTGGGCCTTTTAATGATACAATTCATTTACAAATAGTTTACTGGAATTGTCCTACTTTATTGTTATTGTGTCAGTGGCAGAACGTTGTTTCAATTCAAGATTCAAGATCAAGTATTTATTGTCATTGTCACAAAAGAACAACGAAATTGCGTTTGGAGCGTCCACACACGTAGAGGTAAAGTGCAAAGTTGTAAAGTGGCAAAAGGAAAATAAATTTGTCAACTGGACAAAAGTTATTTGGTCAAATACGTTTCGCAACAAATTTATTTTCCTTTTGCTATGGATTCTACCTGGACGACTGAGGGGTGTCTCACACATCTAAAGTAGTAAAGTGCAAACCCCAGTGAGATAAATAAGCCCTAAAAACCCCAGTGTGAACATTTATCACAGTGTGTCATCAGTGCAGCAGCAGCACTGGCAGCAGCATCAGGGCAGGTTATAGATAAAGTGCATTAAAGAGCAGATTCACACAGATGCATGAGAAGAGTGACAATATGCAGCAATGCAAAACTAGTTCAGTGCTATTGATTGGTGAGTGTGGTTATTGGTCGTTGTCCAGGGGAGGGGGCAGAAAGAGG
>KN489973.1:0-13600 GCA_000787155.1 Scartelaos histophorus
TCCTACTGTAGTCCCAATAAATCAAAACATATAAAAATGAATAGGTCACATTAAGCTCTTGGCTCTCACATTAAGTTCTAGAAAAATTAAAAGCTAAATAAAATAAATAAATAAATCAAAAAATTAGAGCTGCAGGCTGCTCCAAAACGCTGCCCTGTTTATTTGTTTAACCACATTTATACACTTAACATTATGAAAAACATAGTATACGTAAGTATAAGTAAGTATATATATCTGTAAGTATAAACCATAAAAGATCTAGAGAGCACGTTATCCTATTGTAGTCCCAAAAAATCAAAATATATAAAATGAATAGACCACATTAAGCTATTCTAGTAAATGTTTAACTACTTTTTAATGGAAAAACTAAAAACTAAATAAAATAAATACAAATTAGAGCTGCAGGCTGCTCCACAACGCTGCCCTGTTTACTTGTTTAACCACATTTATACGCTCAACATTATGTAAAACAAAACCAACAAACAAACCAAAAAAAAAAAAAAAAAAAAGAAAATAACTCTGAAATAAAGGTTTGTAATAATTGAAATAATTTGTAGATCTCTTACCTTTAAAAAAACAAACAATTATTTAATTAATTTGTAATTAATTTAGTTTTTTCTGCATATATATAGTAGAAATTGTGTGGATAATGTTTTTTCTAGTTTAAAAAATAAAGTATAAAAACTAAATAAAATAAATAAATAAATCAAAAAATTAGAGCTGCAGGCTGCTCCAAAACGCTGCCCTGTTTATTTGTTTAACCACATTTATACACTTAACATTATGAAAAACATAGTATACGTAAGTATAAGTAAGTATATATATCTGTAAGTATAAACCATAAAAAACCTAGAGGGCACGTTATCCTACTGTAGTCCCAATAAATCAAAATATATAAAAATGAATAGGCCACATTAGGCTATTTTAATGGAAAAACTAAAAACTAAATAAAATAAATACAAATTAGAGCTGCAGGCTGCTCCAAAACGCTGCCCTGTTTATTTGTTTAACCACATTTATACACTTAACATTATGAAAAACATAGTATACGTAAGTATAAGTAAGTATATATATCTGTAAGTATAAACCATAAAAAACCTAGAGGGCACGTTATCCTACTGTAGTCCCAATAAATCAAAATATATAAAAATGAATAGGCCACATTAGGCTATTTTAATGGAAAAACTAAAAACTAAATAAAATAAATACAAATTAGAGCTGCAGGCTGCTCCACAACGCTGCCCTGTTTACTTGTTTAACCACATTTATACGCTCAACATTATGTAAAACAAAACCAACAAACAAACCAAAAAAAAAAAAAAAAAAAAGAAAAAGAAAAAAAAGAAAAAGCGCTCTTGAACTGCTTCCCTGTCCGTCATGCGTCTCTCCGCCTTGTGCTGCAACACGACCTGCCGCGATTTCCTGCTTCGGGTTTCCCTTTAAAAGGGGGCATGGCTCGATGCTGGGAATTCACGTCATTTCGCCGTTTCCACACACGTCCAGATCAATGAGCGCGGGAGAGGGAGCTGTGGTGCGCTTCCAGGAAGGGATTATTATTAACGCGCGCACGGCGGAGCTGCGGCGACGGGAAACGCGCAGAGACAAAAGAAGTTTCCTAATCGATAGCACCGCCATGGAGACAGCCTGTACACTGAAAATACACGGGATTGCAAAGGAATAAACTTCTCTGTGCGTAACAAGTCGACAGGCGTTTGTGCCATCGACGAGAGGCTTGTTTTGGTGAAGAAAAACAGGGAAAGAAAGACGAGGAGGACCGCGGAAAAGTGAGGAAGGAGACGCGGTGAAGTTGACGGAAGATAATGTCTGAATCCTCCCCCGCTGTGGCCAAGGTAACAGGCTCGGTTCGCTCTTTGTTTTCCCCCAGCACACGTTTGCACACGCCGGGGTAGCGCTGTTACGCACGGCGGGGCTACATTTGCAGGCTCGCCTCCTACAGATGTGCACAGTGTAGCGCGCTTGTTTGGACACTCATCTGTTGCTCGCCTCCACTCCGCTGAGAAAAGCTCTGCTGCTGTGGATGTCGTGACGGTGGCACACACAATGTTCCCTGAAGTTGACTGGGAATTGCTTGGCACTGTGGAAGTACAGATCCACGCTTGGCACACGTTTGAATCCACCCAGTTTGATAGACATAATTTATACAGTAGCGTAGGTATTGAACCCAAAAGCAGATTTAAACTCGTGCACTTGACTTGGATCCAAAGCATCACACTGGACGTCATTTGTAAACTGTACAACGTTATTATGGCAGATGACCAGATTGACACCTAAATTTTATTGTTCTTGCCACTGTCATTGGAGCATTTTTGCACTGACTTTTCTATCATTTTAGAGGAGTGCATACAGTGACAGTGAACTCGATATTGAAATATATTCCCTATCAAAAACGCTGTGTCTATTTAAATGAATAATTCAACAGTTCATGGTAGCTAGAGGATCATATTTTGCTGGCAACAATCTTGTCCTTCATTCAGCTGACGCAAATGTGTGTCCTGTAGTTTGTTAACCACTGCAAAACACAATGTTAAACATGTTCATCCAATAGGTCTAAAACTAAACTTGTGTGCAGTTTTAATAATATCAATATTGCTGCCTTAGGGTAAGGCATAGCCATAAAAATCTTGCACAAAGCCCATTTTCATTTCCTCTTGCATTACTCTTTCATATATTAAATGTGTCACATTTTTCCAATAATTTTCCCACATAAGATAAATTCAGAAAGTCTTAGTTGTGTATATGCTGTGTACAGGCCTAATAACTTGAGCTTTTTTAAATGATAAAACATTGCTGCAGAATTGAGATGCTTTACATGTTTTACAGAGTGAGTGTATTGCTTCCACAGGAAATTCCTGGTGCAAAAACCAGTTTGTTTCCTTGTTTGAAATATACGTGAGAAACTTCACAAATTACCAAGGTGCATTTTTAATCTTACATGGACAGTCAAATAATGAAATAGAGATATGCAGATGTGACATGATCTCAAGGAATGAGGAGATTTGTGTATCAGAGCTGCAGCACAAACGCACAATGCACACATGTGTAATGGATCGCCATGTGATCCAAACATTATGTTTCTCTGGTTTTCTGTTTATTTCTAAACTAATGATGATGTCACAAATGCTAATCTCACCAAACCTAAAACCTGTGTTCATGCAGGTCATATTCCTAATTTCCTTGAATTTTTTTTTTCTTTTTTTCTGGATGGGGGTGAATGTAAAAAAAAAAAAAACAACAACTTGAAAATGAGGTAGTTGCATTTTTGGACAAGTTGAGCAGGATTAAAGGTTTTCAAAATGTAGTTATTCATTGTAAAGGTTTGTTGTAGTCTTGAGCCAAAGTTTAGAAAAGAAAAATATGCATTGGTTATTAAGAATAACTAATCTAAAAAAGAACTAATCTTAATCTCTTTTAAATTACTAATGCGTGCAAATTAGTATTTGAGTCGTGTAAATGGCTTACAATTTGCACACGTGTTCATTATGTCATTATGTCATTATCCAAACCTCATGATGTGTATAGATGTCTCCAATAATATTGCTCTCAATAAAGTAACATTACAATTATTAAGATGCTGTCCCAGGAGTCAGGAGGTGGGATGAGTGAACTGTCATGGCTGTTTGGGTTCACTGCTCCTGCATTGGGATCTATCTGAGCCCTGTTTGTGTCTCTGTGTCTATTCATAGCAGGAGAGGAGCTCTTTCAGTCCTTCCGCAAACCCGCTGCCAAACTCCACTTCCTCCCCCGTCCATGCTCCCGCCTCGAGGCCAGCCAGCCGAATGGAGGACGAGCCCAACAGGCTGCCGGCACACCTGCGTGAGTCACACCACTGCACACACTTCCACTCAGGTCCACTGGGATTAGGCTTTTCAATTGGGGTCAACTGTATATTAAAACTGCAGAATGTACATGCCTTTTAATATAAATGTGCATTATAACCTCATTATACCCTGTGGAGATTTGAACTTAAGCCTGGTAAAAGTCCAAAAAGCATGTAGATGGAAAAAGTAAAGTAATAATCATGTCTAAGGCAATGTCCATGCATCCATCACTATTCGTCAAGTCAAACCTGATAATACCTGAATAATAACTGAATGTCTTATTGGTGAGAAACATCAGAAAGTTTAGGACTAATAAGCAAACGACTTCACTCTCCAGTTTTCAGAGCTCCTGCTTTTTTTTCATTTTTAAATTGTGAAGGAAAGATTTACTAAATGCAGAAGAGCGAATGGGGCATCCCCGTCAGAAGCATCAGAGGAGCGAGAACATGAATAAGTAAAGATGTTGTGGATTATCACTTTAATAGTTAAAGTCCATCATGCACAATTTACATAGTCCTGATTATCATGAGAGGCAGCACATCTAAAATGTTATTGGACCTGTGACATGCTGCATTTACTTACTCAAATCGAACAAATAATAAAGGGATTTCAGACCAAAACTTCAGCTGAAATTTTATTTTAGAGTTTTAGAGTTTTATTTTAGACGACAGAGCATGATTTTCAACATTATATCATAGTATTTTCTTGCTTATACATGTTCTGAAACAGCTCTATGTCATTGTGTCTTTGGGCATGACACTTCAGCCATCTTGCCTGTTTAAAGCATCATTGAGCGATTAGTGGTGGTCAGAGTCTGTCTTTTAAAACTCCAACATATGCAGATATTTTGATGGGCCAAACTCCTGACTAAAGGATAAACATGAAGCTTTATTTGAACACTTGGGGCACTGCACAAAATGTGACTGCACTGCACACTGTATAAAGTCTTAATTATTACATTAATTATATTTGTATTATCATTAAGTTGACAAATACATGGATATGTGTTGTACGTCTGTAAGTCTATATTGCTTCATTATTACTCAACCAATCCCAGAGCAGGTGGGGCTGGAACACGGCCAGGAGATAGATAAACCCGTCCAAAGACTAAACTCCTACAACTTTCCATTTGTGGGTCAATAGTTAACTTTGTTGTTTATCTTTTCCAATGTGAAGGAGAAGTTCAGGGCTGTGGATGAGGCACAGGAAACCCCCTCAGTCCACTTCCTCTTTACATTGTTAGAGAAAGAGGAAGTAGCCTCAACAGGTCCGCGTTCAGTTTCCTGATCGGTGACCCCTGGGTTGGATCACATCCGCACTACGGTGGAAGTCCAACTCTGTGGTTTTTCAGACATTATTGGTTGGTATTTGTAGCCTGGTCAACAAAAGTAAGAATATAATAATTTTAGGGATGGATAATTATCAAGATGGATCAACAAGAGGGGAAAAAAGTCATGAATCATTTTCCTATCATCCACTCCCACCCACTTTTTTATTTTAATTTTCCTAATCAAATATAAGAACAAAATCGTCCCTTTTTAATGCTTCCTCGTCTTAAACTCTCGGACCTATGGCCACGTTTCTTTGAGTTGAAAAATCCACCTCTGCTTTCCGTTCCTTGGCTTTTATCCTTAACACCCACACTTACACATCCGTACAGACACTCGAGTCCAGAGGGAGGAGTGGGAAGGAAGAGAGGAGAGGACAGAGGGAAAAGAGCCAGAAGAAGGAAAAAAATGAGGCAGGAAATTGCAGTGTGGGCAGAAGTCTCCATTTCCTGTAGAGGAAGTGGATTAGATCAGGGAGAAACTTGCAGCCTTCTCCTCTCCAGAATAATGAGACTATTTAACCATTTTAGACATTATTACCCATTCAATCACTCATTCAACAAAGCACATAGCAAAAATTGACTCCTTCTTTTGTCGCTGGAGTGCCTTTGGATGTGAATTCATTACTTACGAGTCTCTTTTCGGTTTCTCTTAACAATTAAGAATAGGTTACCATAGCAATTTACATGATTCACAGCATCGGTAGCTTCAAGGCGTTCATTTGTCTTTTGTTTTAGCTTGAATTAAACTCAATAATACGTCTGGACTTGTCACACCCCTAGTTTGGAGCTGATCTGAGTGGAACGCTCGTATTATTTGAAAGCGTGGCACCCTAATCCCGCTTTGTTTTCCGTGAATGCGCGCGAGTTACAATGAATAGTGCGTCTCGCTACTATCTAGATGTCTTTAGTGAGGAGTTAATAGAAGCCATGGAAACAAGATGGGCTGGTTTCCCTCATTGTTGGCATGTGTGCGTCTCGTCTCTGCACAGCTGGCTCGGCTGGCTTCAGTGGGTGGAGGAGTGAGTAAATCTTTGTGTGAATCCGCAGCTTGTGTAGGTGTACATTGTATATGCAATTCATTCCACATGTGCTACCGTGTTACTGCATACTGATCTTTTGTTTTCTTTTCTGTCACTGCGCATTAACCATTTTGCATTTTTGGGCTATTTCAAAGTTTGGGTTTATGATTTAAGTGTGTAAACTATGGCAGTGTAGTTTATCGTTCTGACCAGGCATCTTAAATCTTTTAAAGGTGCACAATGGAACTTTTTGGTGGACATTATGCACCTGCTTGTCTCCGTGAACTAAATTTAAAACAATGTCGGCCTATTTCTTTCAAGTAACATCATAGACAACAGGACATACTTGCAGTCTTGCCTTCTTGTAATAAAATATATTGAGCGTCATGTGCAATTTGCCACGTTCATGCACCAGAACATAAAGAGAAATCCTGCAAATTGTGAAGATATATCAGGACATGCTCCGAAAACATCCATCCTATTTCACGTGCATGTAACGAGACCCTTTAAGGACACTGTATTTTATAGTGGATACATTTTCCTTAAAAAAGCTGCTGAAACTGCTGTTGAAATTCAGTCTTGTTACGGTATATAGGCCTCCAGGAAATGAATCCCTCTCCGTGTCATATCCTCTCACAGATGGAGTCCAGCATGTTGTAACTGTTTGGTTGTTTTTTTTTTGTTTTTTTTTTGTAGGGGGAAATTTCCTGCCCCTGGAAGCGGCTCTTGTCCTGAGGAATTTCCTGAGTAGGCAGACGGGGCTTCCTGAATAAATGTTGCTGTTGGTGATGTTGTGTGCGTGTTTCTGGTCTGAAAGAGAAACTGTTCACACATGGCACAGCCCTCCTCTTTTTCTCCCAGTTTCAGGCTCGCCACATGGTGTTTTCAAAAATCTTTCCATCTAGTGAAGTCTTTTGGAAATTCTGTTTAGCTGTTACGCACGATAAGTCTTAAAACTGTAACTTCTATAACCTGCATAATGCTCAAAGTTCATTGGCAGGTAATTTTAAATGGGCAAAACCTATTTAATCAGCTTTCATACTGTTTATTTTAATAGTTTGTTTGCAATATGGATTTAATTAACGATACAGTTTTCAATTAAATCACAATAGATTCCGTACGTCTTTATTTATTTTTATTTTATCTCGAAATTCTCTCACGACCCCAAACTCGGTGCCCAGTGACCCCCTCAGTTTAGATCCTATTTTGCACATTTGTTTGGGCAGCGCTGCATTTCCGACCACAATGGACACGTCTCATTCTTCTGCCCTTTACTCTTGTCTTGTAAACACAACGTGACCTTTTGACCTTTCCTGAAATACACCGAGATCTGTTTGGTCTTGGATAGTTTAACTTGGAAAAATGCATATATACTTTTTTTTTTTTTTCCCATATTGAACTATCACAGCGTTTGATTTATGCTTTCATAGAAGAAGCAAATACACATGAAAACCTTGTCACATTGTTTATCATTAGAGGCGTATGAACGATTGCAGGAAACAATAGTCGCTTTAATGAGAGGCAGTTCGCTAATATTCTGGCTAGACTTTTCTCTTGGTGGAAAATTTGACTCACAAGTTTGGTTTGTGGGACTGAGACCAACAAACAAATGCATTTCAAGCATGTACATATTGTAATCGTTGAGGAAGTAGAAATAGAAGGGAAAAAAACTGGCACGGGAACAAAAGGAAGAGTGTCAGTTGGAGGCAAATTCAGGAACTAAGTACAAGAGTCGGCTTGTTCCTGCCCCAGCCACTTATCAGAAACAGGTCGAGCCACTTCCTGCTCATAACCGTGTGTGTGATTGATGAGCTGCTTAATGTTTGTTTTGACTGGATCAGGTCCAGTTGGGCCGGACGGGGCGGGCACGTGCGCACCGGAGGAGGAAGCAAGTGGACAAGAGAGTTTCACTGCACAAAAAAAATATAAAGGTGGCTATTCTGGCCTTACTCCTCCCACCTGTCGGTTGCTAACAAGAAGCACACATCGTTAATGTTGTAGAAATTATTCATCGAAGAGTAAAGCGAGGTTGAAGAGTCTGAATGTCTTACACAAGTTAAATTCACATCGATTTACGACCCTGAGAAACTCCATTCTTCACCATGTGGGAGTATTGGTCATTCAAGTCTGACTGTGATTCCATTGTAGGATGCATTTTAAACTAATCTCTGATGACATTCGTTAGATAAATATCAGCAACAGTTAAAATATGTCATTTTCTGTGATTAAGTGTGTTTGCAGTAGTGTGTGAATTGTACAGACTGGCAGGCACTCTTCAGTCAGTTTACCCTAGGGCAGCTGTGACTACACCTCCTACACCTCTTGGCTCACCACCGCAGAATGGGGAGTGTGTGATCAATGCAATGTAAAGCACTCGGAGTAGCTTCAAAGGCACCACAGCATTATTTATTTTGATTAGACACTTTGGTCTTGTGTTACTTGACTTGCATTTGAATATGCAGCAACTCCTTTTCACAAAGTCTTGCCAATCATACAATACTTACTTGCTTGCCCATTTTGTGTATGATTAAATGTCTGTAATAGTAGCTGTTATTGTTTAGGTGATCATTATCTACTCCGTGTATTATAACTATTTTGATTGCTTTTGACTAGACTGAATGTGTAGAAGGCCAGTGCCCTAGACTGAAGATTCACAGGTCACAACCAGATCACCTCTTTCTTCCTCTTTCCTCCTCTCTCCTCGCTTCTCTCCTTCCTCCTCCTCTTCTCTGAAGAAAGAAAATCTTTTCTCTATTGAGATAGCTACACCAATATCCGCCCACTGCAGCTTTGACCAAAAAGATAAACATTTACAGAAGAAAGCGTGACTAAGAATCTTTCAGTTCCCAGAGCAAAGTCCCACTTTTTCAGATGCAGACATCTGTTGTTTCTTTTCAGTAAGAGTTCAATATGATTTAAACTGGCTGCATAGTTAGATTGGATTTGTTATGCAGTCACTGATGTACCATTAATGTACAGGTTTTATTAACTTGTAATATTATTGGTGTTTCCAAGTGTATTTTACTCTATTCAATGAAACACAAAGAGGAAGTGAAAAGCAAGCTTCTTGCTTTATTGTGGCGTCCTCTGAGAATATTGTAGGAACTGCTGTTAACAGTAAAAATATGGTTGATACTTTGCATAAAACCGGGAAGCCCGGTGGTTACAGTTCCTGCTTTTTGTTTGTTTAGAAATGGAATCATGGTATTTGCTTTCATGGGGGCTGTACACAAAACACACACTTAAAAAATGACAAAAGATGGACAAATATCACTTAACTGAATAAACAAGGGCTGGACAGCAAGTTGTATTTACTCCCATTGTCAATTGTGTCATTGTGTCATTGTAATCCCTGTCTCTTCACAATGCAGTTATTAATTTATATTCTCTTTTTTTTTAACATTTACATTTTCAATGTTAAACAACAAGAAAAGGTTTGTAAACCCTTTATTTGTGAGTGAACATGCACATAATTTAAAATTCAAGTATTGTTTTGTCTGTCCAAAGTAATAATGGAATCAGTTTCTTACCTCGGTTAGATAGGCAGGCATTTGCATGCTTCTTACTTGTCATTGCTCTACACCCATAGTAAGATTTACATTCAGAAACACGTATGCACAACACTACTCCACAGAAAAAACACGCTCATGTCAAAACCGTGGGCTCCTAATCTTCTCTGATGACACATTATTTTCTGTGGGAAGCTTGTGCCGTGAACAGAGTTACCAGGGCAACTCATAAGCGCCCTGGATGAATGAAGGGAAGAGGAGGATGAGATCATTGGTGTCTTGTTTCGCTGTTGCGGTACAGAAGCCATCGACTTCCCTCTTAAAGCCAGACAAGTTAATGAGCTCCGTCCTGCTGCCAAACTCACAGGGGCCGTCCACAGATGCATGCACCTTTTCTGCCCTCCACACACACACACAGCAGATACGAGATCACAGCATTTTGATGAAAAGTGGGGCTTACGAGTGATGCAATGAGATCAATCTGTCCACTTCTAACAGGAGTAAAAACTTTACATTTTAAACAGTGACAGTGAATTTGAAAATTGAAAATGTTTTCTCTGAAACAATACTGTAAAAGAAGATGATTAATTGTGCTTGATGTTGAGCAACTATGTGACTCTAATGCTCGGCACACAGGTTTTTACACACCTTGCAAAGGTGTGTAAAATTATTCTTGTACTTTTACAAATTTAAGGTACATGTAATATCTTGTCTCTTGGGGTAATCAGCCACCTACTTTTCTCCATGGAGATGTTATTGCCTGGAATGTTCTATTGTATGGCATTAAAATGTATCTTGCATTTATTCAATTACAGGTGTTTTATCCTGTAATAAGACTATGAAAAACATTAAGTTAACTGCAACACCATGGGGCAAATCGATAAGATCTTTATGGAGAACACCTACAATGACTCACCCTCTCTGGGCACTGGACAGTAACTTTTTAAGACCCCACCTCCATGTCTTTCTCTCTTTCTCAGTCTTTCTCAGTCTCTCACTGTGTCTTACTTCTCCTTCCTCTAAACACACTCTTCCTTTCTTTCCTCGTGCATCCCACTGTCACTGTCTAACCTCACACCGGGGGAAGTTTCCTGTCCTGAAACCAAGCCCGCGCTGGATTACTTCCTGCCTCGGCCCGTTATGGGACACATTTGTTTGGTCCAGTTTGTTTCCCTCCGCCCCCACTCTCTCTCTGCTCTGCTTCCTCCTATGACCTGTGTGCAGATGGCTGGGGCCGGATCTCGCAGGGATCTTGGCAGAGCAACAGTACTCTGGAGAAAGCATACCGGAGCCGTGACCCCGTGACCCCCACTGTACTACTGCCTACCCCGCACACTGAGCGCTCTCAAGTGGCCCACAGGAGACCCAGGTCCAGCTGCTGTGTGCTGGACAGATGGCTGCTTGATTCAATATTGATCAAGGCACTGATATAGTGAGGGCTCTTTCTTTGCATCCCTTTCCATCAATTTTTGTAAAGTAGGACATTTATATATTTAGCAGTAACTTAGGCCTACTAAAACTACTTCTGAGATGCATGTACTAAAACAAATTATGTCTATGGTAGTATTTAAACTAATTTACAATCATTTCTGCTCTAGCATGGAACATAATGGTTGCATCTAATTACTACTGGATATACACAAATGTACTTTAGACCCTGATAACCTAAGAGTTACAAAATGTATTTCTACTTTTCCTGAGTGAGAATGATTTGCCTTATTCCTCGATTCCTCAATAGGGTGATACAGAATGCGTAATATTTTAGATTTCTATTTAATCTTTTAGCAGTTGATTCACGGAAACCAATGGAGGAAATATGGAGCAACACATTTCCTTATCTGGCCCACAGTTCCTGTCATAGAACAACACCTGTATCCCTTTGCCTGACACCGTCTTAAGATAGGCCATTATGTTAAGACTCTAAGGGTCAAAGTCTTGTCAGCCATGCACTGCTCCAGATAACCTGCTACTACTGCCTCTCGCTTATCATTTGAGCCTTGGGTCAAATGGACTGTCAGGAGGGATGCAAGCAAAGGGAAGCTTTTGATAGGCCTGTCGAAATACTGCTGTATATAATTATCTTTCAATAAATTACACAAACAACATTTTTTATAATATACTGTTGCTTTCATTTTCTGCAATTTTTGTACTACGATTAATTGCATTAATATCTCAACTGCAGTCTATTGATTCATCTATGAATTTTTTACACATTTCTACTCTTCATTAGTGGCACGGCACGTTGTACTTATGATGTCAAGTTAAATCTTTCTGGAAATAAGTTTAGTGGGGTTTTGTTTATCAAAAAGTACAAATATACATATACTTCTTCTACTTCTGCAGCATATCATTGATGAAAAGCACTAATTGCCTTTTTTGCCATATAATATAATTACAATTACAATAAATTACAATAAATATAATATAATATGCCTTTTGACATTTGTTTTAGCGCATGTATTGTCCAGATGAAAAGATTTAATAAAAGTCCACAAAACTTTTTTTAAAACCTCTATGGTATTGGTTATTTCGATTTAGTTATTTCATAAATCAATGCAACTCTATTTCATATTATATTGTCATGACATGCTGCAATCTAGACAGGGTTTCACGTGCTATTGATCGCTCCCTCTCTCTCTTTTTCTCTCTCTATGAAAACTTCCTTTGTTTGATGAGTGGCTGTGCGGGGCGGGGGGTTTGCCAGCAAGGACAAGGTTCCTATTACTGGTGCGACAGTGACATTGGCGGCCGAAGATAACAGCTGTCCAACTCCCCGAGGAAGTGTTTGAGGCGAGCGATAAGTGAGAAGTTCGAAAAGGAGGGCGGCTTTTTCAGTGCGGAGATGTGGGCTGATGACACCGGGGTCTGTTGACGATGGTGGACGTTGTTTGGAAATCGATGTTAGACTTTTTCGTTGCTGTGTTTACACTTGGAATTACAGAGAATGTTATCAGGCATTTTAGTACAGACAGTAAATTTGTATTTTATTGTGTAAAATTAGACATTTGTCACTCTCCAGAAATAAGCAGCTACAACTTCAACCCTCAGCCCTGCTAAACCAGTGTTTAATCTTATAAATAATTAAATAAAACTTGAATTGAACCTAATGGGGTTTTTAGTATTATGGTAATCTTCAGACAATATGTAAGTTCATCAGTCATGCTAAAAAGTGCCTGTTCATGCATAATTAGTGCAGAGTCTTAGAGTTTGCATAAAGTTGAAACTCAAATTTCCCTTTATCCATTTTTAGAAAGATTACATTTGTCCACTTTCTTTTTGCAACATTTTATTTTAGACGATACACTTTAATATTACTAATTCCTTGAACCGCAATATTGTACATTTTCAGTATTTCTCCCACCTCTGCTCGTGATATGACTAAATGTACAATACTTGCCTCTTTTTCAATGCAACTCTTGTTCAACGCTTCTCTGTTTACAGATATTTCACACTTCTGTTCCCATCATGCTTTGCTCTCTATAAATCACCGGAAAAAGAGTGCATCCATTTCCTTCTGCGATGTGCCAAAACAAACTAATAAACTCTCAGTTTCCTCATGTGAGCTGAAGGAGCAAAGATCATATCAAATTTATCTCCATATTTCTCATATCCCATCAAGGCCCCTCCCGTCTTTATTCCTCATCTCCTAATCTCTCTTTCTTCTCTGTCTCCTCCTCCATGTGTTTTTTTCTTTTCATCCAAGCAGCCGTTCCCGTAATCACTCCCTCCTTTTGGCTTTTATCTCCACTTCCTCAATATCCTTTTTTACGGCCTGTGCCTCCTTCCTTCCTGCGCCCCCTCCTCCTCCTCCTCCTCTTCTCTCCTTCCTCCTTACCTCCGTCCTGAACCCTCAACCCCCCCTCTCTCCCCCTTTTCTCTCTCCTTCCTCTTTTACCTCCTTCC
>JACN01001493.1:0-18333 GCA_000787155.1 Scartelaos histophorus
ATATATAGTTTTTTTTAGTATTTTATTGTATCTATAATTTCTTGACCCCCATTTTATCTTTTGATCATGCCTTATTTTTCAATTCTTCTATGTCGTTCCTTCTTTTTTATTATCCTATCCTATTAACACATTTAATATTATTTGTTTAAATTGCATTATTTATTTTACCATTACCATTTTTTGTCATCATATTTATCATATTTATTTAGCAGTTTTATATTATTAATTTGAATTTCATTATTTTTAATTAACTTTTGGTACAGCAGGTTTTAATTTAAATTCCTGAACATAATTTTCAATGGGTATATAGGCAAAATAAAATATAAAAAAGTAATAATTTAGAAAACAGCAACAGAGCAGCAAAATTTTAACTACATAGGCCTCCTTTGGGGAAAAGAATCAAATATATATTGGCCTAAAAATATTGACATTGGTTGCTCTGGAGCCAAAGTAATTGTTATTTGCTGTTAGCGTAGCATCACTAAGAGCTTTGGGCATCTTGAATATGAATCCAATACGTTATTATGATATAGCCTTTACATTTTTAAGACATTTTGTGTGTAAAGAGAACCAATAATTAATAAGGAAGCAACTGCTAGGAACAGACATTTTTATCCTACCAGAGACTTTGTTGGGTAAGAACCATGTGGAAACAGTTGTGTCTATCCCAGTGAGTTGTGTCTCTGTCATGGTTCAACATCAGAGTGTTGTATAGTTGGCAGGTCCATGGGTGAAAATGGCTAATTGCTCAAATCTCGTTTTTCTTTCTCCTCCTCACTGGGTGTCGTGAATGAGAAGGTGAGGGACCCAGCGGGACGTTTCCAGACATCACAGCGACCCATTGTACACCTCAAATAGATTCCACTGTCGGAGACTGGCTATCCGGTCGCCATTTTTCACCGGCGAAATCATTGTTCCGCAGGTGCGCCAGAAGTCCTTTCAAACCCGGACAAGTCTGCGATTGCATTTGCACAAAAGCTCAGTTAGAATTTTTTTCAATAGGCCTTAAATGTCAAAAAGTCGGCTCGAGGTATCCTTTAACCTTCACACTTTCTTTCTTTGCCCATGCTGGCGAACGTCACGGCTAATTTAACCTAACTGGCCCTTTCTGAACAAAATTACACCCATTACGGCGCTATGACGGATTCCGTCTTGCAGGGGTTATACATTGGTGGTTCTTTTCAGACCCGGTGCCAAGCTCATCACAGATCCCCACAATACGCACTCGAGGCTCTTTTGAGTGGAGCGCTCATTTGGCAGACAGCGACTAGATTGAAAAGATGCCTGAAAGGACTTTGCCAGCCATTTTGTTTTTTTCATAAATCAAATCATTAGCAAACACCTCTAGGTTTGGCTGGAGACAGATACAAATCTTTTCATTTCCAGTTGGCAATCCAGGCGTAATTAGACTGCGAAGATTTAGATGTCCGCAAGCGTGACAATAGTCAATAGCTGCCGTCCAAATGTCTCCATAACATATTGTTGTGTGGTTGAATGGATGGAGTACTACTAAGGTGTGAATGTGAGCTGTTACATATTCACTAGTGGTTGTTTCAGTGTTTTTGGGTCCGGTTTCGTGTTCAAAATGAGCATTCCAGCCAAATTAGAATCTAACATCAGCTGCCAAAGAAGAACAGCCACACATGAAGGGACTTAAAACTGGTACACGGGGAATTGTGAAGTATTTGGCGTACTCGTGAGTGTACTCTACTACAACAACTACAACAATTTTGCCACTAAACTACATTTCTTCAATTTGATTTCATACTTTCAGATGGAGGGTAGTATGGAAGTATAGATGTGCCAGAAGCTTTGAATTGGAATATTTCATGATGAATGAAATAACTTGAACAAAATGTAGTTGAAATGGAAATAATAATAATTGAAAAACAAAAATGCATCAACATGTGATAGGTGGATATGATTTTACGTTACTTTTCAGCATCTTGAATTTAGAGTAAAATTCAAGCTGAGAAGTTCAAATTGCCAAACTGAGATTTAAAAAAAATTCAAGTTGAGAAATTCAAGTAAACGTTCACTGCACACACTGTTACTATAGGAACGTGCTAACACCAGGGGGCGCCATGCTCATAGAGGCCAAAAATCAGAAGACTTTCAATAAGACTTTTTAAAATCCAAATTACTCAACTTGATTTTTTTTTTTTAAATCTGAATTTCTCAACTTTAATTTTTTTTCAACCTGAATTTCTCAACTTTAATTTTGTCAGTCTGAATTAAAGATGCTTAAATGTAATGTGAAATCATGCCGACCTATTCAATGTTTTTTTTTCCCACAATTATTTCCATTTCAACTATTTTTATATTCAAGTTATTTCATTTGTCACGAAATTAAATATTCTAATTTTAAACTTCTGGCCCATCCATACTTCCATAGTGTAGGGACCAGTTTTCTTTTCAAATAATATCTAGTTTTATGATGTTGAACCCAAGAATTCCCAGTCTATAATTTGTGATTTGACTTAAATCCAACCTATTAAAGGGTCTGTACCTACATTTTATTTCTTTATTTTATCATTAGGAAAATATGTATGATTTTTCTTTTTCATTTTACAGGAGATGTTGTTGGATGAAAACCATGTGGAAACTGCCTGGCACGATCACACAGTAGTTGTTTCTCAGTTAAAGTTCAACACCAGAGGGAGAAACTTAGTGTTTGGGCAGGGCTAAAGTTCCCCGTTTGTCACTCATGATCTAAAATCTCGCCCAGGTTTAAAAATACAATTAGCATTTCATCTTTAACAGCTTTTTCTTGTACAAGGTCACTGTATCAGGAGCCTTCCCGGGCCTGAGGAAAATTTCAGATCACAAAGGGCATGTTTTTGGATGATGCCCAAGCCCCAACTGCAAGAATAAAAAATAAAAAAAACGCTATCCTGCTCAAAAAGAGGGGGTATTATAGTTTTATGGGGTATTAACAGCTAACATATAACATCTTCACTTCATCATGTTACCTTTTATTGTTTTGAAAATGTTATATTTCCTGAAATGACGTAGCCTTGTGGGCAGAAAATGAGGCAGAATCTTGCAGTTAACCGTAAGGAGCGTTCGAATAGGACCTGGAGAGATTGTGAAATTACTGAAACATGCTTGGATACATATAAAGGCATGTTTTTGATGATGGAGCAGCGTTATAACATGGTAGAAAGCTCAAATTGCGTTCATTTCAACAGCAATGACTGGTTAGCATGGTTCCCTCCCACTTCAATTTATACCCCAGGGTTTTCCTTTGTGAAGTAGCGTAACTGAGGTTTCTTTATGACCCAGCTGCAAAGGTACAATGTTTTTTGTAACATCTGGTGCGTCAGATGTCACTTATGCTATTTTTGTACGTGTAAAAATACATTTTCCATTTTCCATTACTCAGTCCTGCTCTTGAGTAGATCGCTAATATTGTGCAGGTTAGAATTTTGTCATTCGAATAATGTTTTTCTTCGTTGTCGACTTTACATGGCTGAAATCCGCGGCGAAATCACTACTTTTTCCTTGCAATTCTATATAATTTACTTTCTGTAGCATCTTTCAAAACATTATCACTTTATGGTGGTTTATGATACCTGGGTTAAGTAGACTTTGGCTCACTGGCCTGTTTTACTTCCATATAAGATCTTATGTCTCTAGTTTGCTGACAGAGCAGCCCTAAACACTACAGCATGGGCACGCAACTGCTTTACGGGGCCCCAAATCACATGGCAATAGACTGTTGTACCCACCATAAAGCTCCCTTATGGAACATTTGGTCATTTGTGCACACATATTTACAGTCGGTGGATGATATCTGCGCAAGAATGTAAAAGATTGTTAAAAGAAATCCAGAGAGGGGGGAAAACCTTATCTGTTAAAAATAATAATAATAAAATAAAATAAAAATACTACTTTTACTGGAGCATGTGATTTAGACAATAGTTGGAATTGAGTTAAAGTTATAAATAATTGTTGTTTTTTTTGACCTTTTATAGTGAACCTTTAGTGAACTTTCAATATATATTTCTTATCAAAATAAACAAAAAAATTTAATTAAATCTAATGCCAAACCACATTGTTAATATTTGACTGTTTAAAGCATGATACATTTAATAACTGAATACAAATCTGATCTTCAGGAGTACCACAAGGTTCAATCTTAGTACCACTCTTTTTCCTTAAGAATTTTTAAAAACACAGTACAATGCAAAATCTCTCAACACTATTTCTACTACAACAATCACTACTGCTGCTATTACTTATTCAACGTACTTTATTTTTCTTGTGCGGAGAAACACGCAAACTCCTCAGAGGCAAAGGATTAAAACCTTAACAAAAACATTGACACAACAATGAATAAATGCATTATCAGGATTAAAACAAGAATAATTTACCATTAATTCTGGATTAGAAAGATTTGCATTAAGAATCTCAGCTGTCCTAATCTCAAAATATTATCAACAGTATGCAGTCCAGGCCTTGATATTAAACTATGAGGTTTGAAATTGACTTAAATACCACTTGAGTCGACCAGTTAAACCCATAGTGTGTAACATTTTGCTTTGTTTTTTTAATTATGGATGTTTTTCTTGCAACAAAAAACATTCTTTCTCTAAAACTCTTATTTGGTTTATTTAATTTTATGCCATAATGTGGAATTTTTCTATCTATCTCCAGAACGTATTTATCTCTTTCTTATCTAAGTATTGTTTTTTTCACTTGATAACTTTCCATAGAATCGTGCAGTTGACTTTCCACCTCCACAAACTCGCATTACACTATCGCTTTAACTAAAGACGGTGTAAACTCCAGCAACTGCAAGCTTTTGAGTCCAGGCCCTGAGCAGTTAGCAAATCGGTATATGCCCCAGAGTCAAACACGTTAGCAGAAGTGTTAGCGTGTTATAGGGCATGACGCTGTAACTGTAAGTTTATGGATCCACAGGCTGCATTTCCTCCTGGTTAGGTCATGTGAGACGTTGCTAATTCGGCTCTATTAATAAAGCTACTTCTTGTTGCAGACACTTGGGAATTGTCACACTTTCAAATCAAATGAATAAGTAATGATTCTTCAACTTTGCAAAACGTGCTGTGCTTAGCAGAGGGTAAAAAGTGCCAAATTGTGTTTTCAGCTCTGTAAATTAACTGTATTTTATTCGCTATGAGAAAGAATAATTTCGAAAAAATCCACATGTTAGATTTTGATTTTTGATGACTTTTTTTGTTCTTTTTCAAACCATGAACATCTATTACTTGTAAAAATTAAAATGTGTGGCTTATTATTTTTTAAGATTTGGCATGAAGTCTGAATGAATTTCTTGGGTGGAAAATGTTTAAATGCAATATGCTTCATTTTCTAATTTTGCAACTTTCACTTTACTTATTTTTCACATCTGTATCCTGTATCCTTGTGTGTCAGATGCCCTCCCATTCTCCTGTGTCCCTGTAGTGTCACCAGTGTGGCATAGAGGTGAAAATATAATTGTATTTACTTAAAATTGTCACTGAAAGTCATTTTTACCTTTTTCAGATATGACCAAATATTTCAACAGCATTTACCCAATTTGACAGAACTACTACTATTATTACTACTGCTGTGGATACATTTGGATGCACAGAATACACACTTCTAAAATACTGTACAAAGAAGTGAGTACTGGTGAATCTCCATGTTTTCAGATGGGGCGTGTTTGACAGTTGTATCAGCCAATCAAGGACACGCATGGTCTGTCCATATCAAAACAAACGTGGGGAAAAAAAGGGGAAAGGGGAAAAAAAAATCAGAAAGGATTCAAAAACATGGCGGATTTCTGCAGACACAATGAGCAAAGCACTTAACTGTTAAACGTGCAGTATGAAAACTGAAACTATTGCTTGGAATGTTCGTCAGAAGGGCATTACACAGTACATTAAACATCGTCCTTGCATTTGTTCAGTTACAGGTGTCATATCGACACCTTCCTAAAATAATCGCATAAGTCATGTTTTCAGGTTTTTCAGGAAACACAAAAAACTCCCTTCAAAATTGAAATTATGGCATCAATTATGGCAAAGTACATTTAGGCGAAAAGTGACTTAGGCGATTATTTTAGGAAGGTGACGATATAGCTCTGTACTGTGATCCAAAGGAAGAAAAAAATTTGGCTTTTTTGCTGAAACGTTATTTCTAAATTAAAAAATAGCTTTTGGAAATTGGCCATCTGAGTAAGCTATGCCTTTTTCACTTTAATTTTGAAGTTTTTTGCATTTGCATCTCTATAAGAACTTGATTTAGCTCAAAAATGCCTTAAAAACATTCATTCTTACCATGCGCGGGCTTGCTTCTCCATAGATCTGATCTTTATCGTTCTCCATTGTGATTACAAAGTTTGTTTCCATACCGTGGACCAATCTAGGCAAAACAGTAATATCAACATGGAGATAAGTAGGTGACGGGCACTCGACAAGAAACATTACACACACTTTCAATCTGAGCTGAGAGAAATTAATTTTTTATTTGCAGAATATTACGTGCCCAGTGAGCTTCATTTCACATACATGTCTGATACCATGACAGAGGACACGGACACCAGACTAATATCTTTATGCATAAAAAACAGAGAGAGATATCAGTCCGGATTAGCCAGGCAAGTTCTGGAAAGCACTCTAGGGCAAAATTTCTATTCAAACTGCCCATTTTTTCTTAGTGTCAAATTGGGCATATTGGTGTGTGGTCGTGGTGCGCACCGTTTCACCGGCGTTCCCTTGCACTCCAACTGAACTCTGCATAAAAGCGCCATCCCTGCCGGCTCGCTTCTGCACAGAGTTTGTATTGATGCTGATGTGACGGTAGGGTTCATCAAACGCATCGGAGCTGGCCGTCTCTAACCCAGGTTCGTATTAATTAAAGACTTTGGAAACTTATTTCTCTGGAGAAGATCACTCAAAATCGGCCCAGCGTTCCTTTTTGCAGTCGCACCAATCAGCACACAGACTTGGAACAAAGCCAGTCTGCCCACATGAAAATACAGTGGCTTTTAAGGCTGCCTCGGTAAGGCTAAGGTAACCTGGCGTGACAGATTTTGCGACCATTAAGTCCCTGTGTGAACTACATGGAGCCCAGGGGAGGTTGGCTGCTCCTAATAAGACTTGAGCTCCTTTCACATTTCTACTGAGAGCAGGAGAGGAAATGTGCTGCTGCGAAAGTGAATTTTGAAAAATGACTGACGTAATTGTTTTTACATTTAGAAGCTGCACGTTTAAAAAGTCATTTGGCTAAGCCTTTCAAATGTTTTTTGTATCATGTATTTGTTCATAAAGGAACGAAAGGGCTGCATATTTAAGGAAAAAACTAAGCAAAACACAACTGAACTCACATTTCTGCACACATCTCATCAAAACAGGGCACATTTTACGCTTTTATCTGATCTAAGTTATAATGTTTCCTCATCGACATACCAGGAGTTGTGTTTTCTTCCATTCACGCAAGTTTAACACAGAAATATTGTATATTTAGGCTGAGTTCTTCTCTCAAACTCAAAAAACTCTGCTCCACATTGTGATATCATGTATACAGGAAGTGCTCCACTGTGTTTTTAAACTCCGTACACCTTCATTAGAAGCATTTGGATAATTTCAGCCCTGTAACTGCTACTCTCTACTGAACAAATCCTAATCCTAACCCTAACTTTAACCCTAACCCTTGCAGTTGAATGATCTTTTCTTGTTACTTAGATGGTTCAGTTTCAGTAACCATGGAGACGGGATCAGATCTGTGGAAAGGCAATCCCAATACCAGTAAAAAGATTAATATATTTAATAGTTTATAGTGGAACATTTGGAGACAAGCAAACCCTAGTCCACTCTTAAACAGTGAGGTATTATGCAAAATACAGCACGTTTTTTGAGCTTTCTACCACTTTATAACATTGTTCCCTCATCAAAAAACACACCTCAAAGCTTTTAGATGTCATCCATGCACGTTTGAGTAGTTTAGCGAACTCTCTCGAGCCCTTTTCGAAACGTCCCTAGGGTTAGCTCCAAGGTTCCGTGTAATCCGGGACCTCGGGGAATGACTCGCGATGGACTACGGGAAGTTTATAGCCGTGGGGGATACATATAAAACGCTTTACAACGTTATACTTCAATTGTACAAGCGCAACTTCAGACAGACGCCAAAACTTAAATGGTAAATAGTCTAATTAACGCGAGCGCCACGGCCAAGGCTTGTTATTGCTACAAAGCATCGTCCCTCCTGTCAACTTCAACAAGAAATTCACCTCAAGAATGAAAACGAAAGCAATATAATACAGTTTGATGTTGAAACGTGAGAATTTATAGAGCGTCGCAGGAGCAGTTCTCGCTTTAAAAACTATTCAATTCACGTATGCAAATTTACCTATGTTACATGTAAATTCCAGTTTAGAGCGTCAAAAATGAAAGTGAAACATGTTAATACAATAGGCGGTGATCTAAGTATGTTTTGTGTTAGCAGTTTACATCCCACAAAAGTAAAGTACTGCCTCGACGTAACGCTTTTGTGACTGGAAATACCTGGAACTTGAAGAACTTACAGGAAATCAATACTTGTACTACACTTCTGAGCCGTCTGCAACACTCACATAATCCTCACACTGTGCCCTGGCTGTCACCTAACTGTAAAGAATGTCACCATCGCTAAAATGACTGTACTTTACTACATGTGCAAGCACGTATCCGTAGCGCTACCGCTTTGAACTAGATTGAAAGGTATACTTAAAGTTTGAGACTTGCTATAATGGCTCTACGGGATTGAGTTTTGGCTCATTCATTGCATTTAGTACGATTCATCTTTATTCCGGACTCATCATCTATTTTTCTAACAGATAAGGACAGTGAAGATACAAACAATAAGTATTTATGTTTTAAAAAGACAGCCAGACCAGTGTCTCCTCATCTTGGACTATATATATGTATATAAATCAAAGCGCTGGACCTTGGAGGATCGAGCCTTTGCCATGGCCGCTCCCTCTGGAAATCTTCCCCCCTTCACATCACAAACTCACTCACTAAACGCTTCCAAAAAACTGCTCACCTTTTTTTCTCTGTCCCGTCCTTGATTATTTTATCGCGAAGCATCTTTGCGTTACAGTGAAAAGCGTCATTATTGTTATTCTGATTATATTGTATTGCACTGAATCTTATATTCGAGAGTGACATTATGATTTCATTTCGTCTTTCATATTTACTTTGACCTCCACCAGCCTCGAGAAAGCACAGTTACGTACGCGATTGACATCACAATAACGATACACAAACACATTCGTTTTCTGAGCCATTCGGCCTGCGAATAAAACGACATTAGCGTTCTTAGTACAGGTTGCAAAGTGCTCAGTCGCGCACTAACAAACATCTCGGTGTCACTCGCCCACTGTGGTCTCCAGCCTTTGCAGACTGGCTTTTTTTATAATTAGTCCAGAAATGCTTTACAACAGTGTATGATTTAAGCTATGTGAACTTTACACAATCCGTACAAGAACCCGACATATGCATACACGGATGAGCATACAACGTCCTACATTGTCTATAAATATCCTCATCATCTGGCATGTACGCAGTCATGATATACTCAAGATGTTTCGTTTTTTTCTTCTAACGCGCATCGACATCGGGATTTCTCATATGCTTGTCTTCTACAAATCTTAGTGTCATGCTTCACACGAGAGTCTGAACAGGTGTTGAGTAAACTGAGTATTTCACCGACAGCAGCAAACGAAAAGTTGAAACAAAATAGACGAATTAAATGAATGAAAGTTTCTCTTCAACAAAAATCAGCACAATTTCTTATCCAAATTACAGCAAATATTTTAATAGATCTCAAAAAGTTAAGGTATAATGTTGTTTCTTCATCAAATATGCACCTATAGTAGAGTTTTGTCTCATTCGCACACATTAAACACAAATCCTGCATGTTTAGGTTGAGCTCGGAAACAAAAAACACTCTTTTCCACCTTGTGATGTCATATGGTGATACAGGAAGTGCTTCACTGTGTTTTTAAGCTCCATACAGCTTCTCTAGAACGAATGATGAGCTGTAGAATTGCCAATCACCACTGAATAAAATAAAAAATACAGCTGCTAACATGAAAACTACCTCTTCGTGACATCACAAGGTGTAACTTTGGAGACAGAGTAATACAGGATTATGCAAATTGCAGCTCCAGATCCGTTTTTGAGAAGGTAACGTTGCATAAAGCATCAAGAGGCAATTTTTTATGATGTAGTACCTTAAAATAGATCTTTAAACAGGTACTTCAGTAATTGTAATTGTTTTTTTTCATATGATTTTTTAACTTGAGCGCTTTTTTACTCATAACAACATTGTGTACTCCTTCCACCGCTGCTAACAGGCCTATATGTCTGACTACAGCTCTGGTGCAGGGGAAATGTGCCAATTCTGCTCTGGCAACATACACAGCCCAGTCCTCATGTGTCCTTATTAAAACGACATCTTCTAATTGGTTTGTTATTTCCATGCAAATGACGGGTGAGGAGCCATTCATCTCTTATGGCCTTAATGAGCGCGGGAGGAGGCAGGATTCTTGGCAGACATTTTTCACTAATCAGATGTGTACAGTATGTCCATTAAGGGCGGGTGATATTGACTTAAATATAGTCTCAATATTTTTTGGAGAATCTTTTTAATATTCAGAGGACACGATGTCAACCGAAGTGTAATTTCTATAAATGTAATGATAGAATGTGGAATTCAAAAAGATCACTTTAGATACCCTTACTGGGAAGTTTATAACGTTAAAGCAAAGAGTGTATAAAGGAATAGACTAAGTGAGTGACGCCAGCCATAGTGTTCGGCTCCAGTCAAGTGAAGCTCACAGTGGGCAGTAGTTATAGAGTTAGAGTTATCCATATTTGGAATTCTGACCATGAGTATCATAGCAACCAAAGAGCCAATCCAGAGTATTGAAGGTAACACCTCATTCCGCCGGCACTGCTACTCTGTTGCCAATGGGAGAATTTCTTATTATGTCTGAGCTTCAAACGTTTTTTTTTTTAAATGTTTTTACATATTTGTCCGACTTGAAGAAAAAAATGGAAACGCAAAGCTATTGTTGCTTTAGCATTAGCTGAGTATCAGGCTCCAAAATAAGTCTGTGCCTCAACTACAGAAACTAGAGGAAGAATTCAGTGTAAATAGCTTCATTCAGTATATTAGTGAAGTGAAAGCATTGGTGTTGCCTAATAGTAGATCATTTCCGTACGTTAGCTAGCAGGAAATGGGTTAAAAACACAGGCAACACCAACTTCCGTGTCCATAGGAAGGGATACAGACACATATACTGCAGTAACACGAGGGACTGAAACCGTCATTTAATCCACCAAAGCGCCCAGAAACAACAAAAACAGTTCATACCGCAAGTGACACTGAGCGCCGCCATCTTGGATTTTATCTTGGAAATATTGCTCGGTCTCGGAGTCCTGAGTCAGGCCGTCTGAGGAAAAACGTTCTTGGATCTCTGAGTTGGAAAGATAAATGAACGCACCTGTTTTGTCTGTTATTAATGTTAATATCTTGAACAAAATAGCAAAATAAAAACACCTCGACACACACACACACACACACACACATTTATATATACACTTATATTAAAGCAAAACTCTTAAACTCTTAAACTGTCTGCCAGCAGCTCCCGTATGAAAATACATTGTCAGAGAACAGAATCAAATGAATTTTAATAAAAAATCTAAATAACAGTAATAATGTTGACAACAACGGATTAAACGGCCTTAAACTCCCAAAAACTACATATTTAACCATCATAAAAGCATAAAGACTTTTATTGATCTAAAAATTAAAACTAAGTTCTGCTTTAAAGATGCGCTATGTAACTTTTCTGGTGAAGAGTCCATCCCTTGCTTGTCTCCATGGTGATGGTATTCTTTTTTTTTTTCCCTAGAAACTTATTTATGGAGACAAAACAGGTTGTGCAACTAGGCCAAGTTAATATTCGCATCTGTGAAGAGGTGACACTGTCATAAAACGCCATAAAACACCAGATTGAATAAGATAACTTTAATACCATAGTGTGGAACATTTCAGGAAAAGTGAAAACTTTCTAATGAGACAAGCTGACAGAGGATCCTCCACCAGAAAAGTTACACAGTGTCCAAGTGTTTTCATTTTTCTACCATTTTTGTGAAGATTTTTTAAAAATTTTACTATAAGCAATGTACTCGATATTCACATTTGGCATATCTCCAAAGCGACGTTCACAGTATCATCTATATTTCAGTAATCTACCAGCCTCTAATGCCCGTCCATCTCTCTCTGTCCAGTCTTGGAGCAGGCCCATAAAAAGGACATTTGTAATCTTTGTCTAACATTCAGAGTTATGTCAGTGATGGACTCGCACAACTGTTCCCTGGACTCCGTGCCAACTTTTCAAGGGCTTTAGAGCTAATGTACAAGTCTGAATGTAACCTAGTATTTGGCCAACTTCCATAGATACAAACTGACATCTCTGCGGCCATGGATGCAGTGAAAAGATGAGCTTGAACATTTCTACCACTTGACAGAATATCTACCATGTAAGTGACTATTTAAAACACTTCTCTTCTATATTGTCAACTAGGCTTTTAAACTCTTTGAACTAATGCTTTCTTTTCTTTTGTGTAGAATATAAAGACTTCGACGTGCTGTTCAAATGGCGGCAGAGAGGTTAGTGTGTATATAACAGCAAACACCTTGTCTCCGTGGAGATGTTTTTGCTGTTTCTTCTCAATCTCCAGGGAGAGGCCAACTAGCGCACAGTAAGATAACATTTTTTGGCATTATTGGATTGACCGATATGGGTTTTTTCATTAAAGTCTAGAAAAAACCGATAAGTCCTGCTGATATGTGGGAGGAATTTTGATTATTTCTCTCAAATTATCCCAAATTATGTCATTTAATTTGACTACAAACTTCACCCGAGACCTTTTTTACTCCAACTTTTCTTCCATATTACACTATTTTCTGCTCTATGTTATAATGTTGTTTCCTTATCACAAACATACCTGGAGTTGTGTTTTGTTTAACAAACAAATCCTGCATATTTAAGCTGAGTTCTTCTCACATACTGAAAACACTTTGTTCCACCTTGTGATGTCATGGATAATACAGGAAGTGCTCCATACACCTTCACTCGAATCATTTGGATAATTTCAGCTCCGGAATTGCCAATCTCCGTTGAAATAAAAGTAAAAGGAGCTGTTAACTTGAAAATTACCACTTTATGACATCACAAGGAGGGATATTAGCTGTGTTATTGAAAATTACCACTTTATGACATCACAAGGAGGGATATTTTGAACATTTTGAGCTTGTTTAAGTGTTACCTAAACATGTGTGAATAAAAAAACACAACTCCAGGTATGTTGCTGATGAGTTAACAACATTTTAACATTACGTAAAGCTCACCAGAGTTAGTTTTGCTTTATATAGGATCTTCAAGACAGCGGTGTAGTCACGTTTTGAGCAATTATCTCAATAATATAAAAGCCTGTGCTGGAAATTTAAGGCCAGTAGTGCAGAACATCACAGCTAAAGCTTTAACATCTCCACTGAGACAAGCAGGCTGCATATACTCCAGAAAAGTTACACACCGCACCTTTAAATCTAAGTCTAACCCGGTTGTGTAGCCATTATTCATTCAAGTATTTGCTGCGGCAGTAACTCAAAGTTAGAATCCAACACTGATCCTATTCGAAAAAGCATGCCCCACCGCTCTATCCTACTACAAATACATATATCATAGTACTTCAAGTCAGATCTCTTAGGCAGGGGTCTAATCTTTCAACAAAATCTCAATAAAATCTCCGTGCAATACCTTACTGTATCAGATATTTTCCTCGATAGGACCCGGCTCACCCTGTATTTCACAGCTTGGGTCGCTTCCAGACTTTTGCGTCGAATAAAACGTACAGCTCCAAAGGTATAGCTCCTAGATGGAACCTGGATTGCATCTGCATTCTATTTGGACTTGTGGCTTTGAAGGGCACCGTTGAATTTAGCCCCAAAACACTTCCCCCCGGTATTCTCATTCACGACGGCGCCTCTCCATCTGATTTCATATTGTTCTTTGCTCGGGTCTGTACTATGGCGCTACTATTACGGAATACCAACGGCCCCGGGTGCAAAGTGAAAAGTCCCATTAATAAAGCAGAGATTAGGTTGGGTTGCTGTCAGGGCCGTGCGCTGCTAAAGGATTGATGCTCTCACATTAAATCAACCCCTTCAAAGGTCCTTCCAAAAATGCGCCGCTGCCAACTGTATATGAGCTGTTCCTCTCTATTACGGTTCACATTCAGGGCATCCGTGTGGGTATTTTCACTACATGGGTACTCGAAATTGGCGTACCGTAAAGGGCACATAGTACACAAAAGTGACATTGACTTATATAGTTTTCCACTTATCAAATACATAGCTGGAGTTGTATTTTGCTTAATTTGCTGTGGTTATATGTACTCAAAGTCTGTGAGCACTCAAAAATGCTCACTTTGCATTTTGCCCTTATTGTTGCATCATAGGTAAAACTCCAGACTTTTAAAAGGCCATAAAACATTACCTGTAGGGATGATAGTAGTGATCAAAGTATCTGACTATCAATACTATTATGCAAATACTGATACTAATTAGCATATGTACATTTTAAGGGTGGCCTCAGACATGTTTATACTATTTCTTTATTGTTTTATGTCAAAACCCTTTCAGCAGCATTTTGGACTGATTCAACTGTATCAGGTTTTGTCTTTTAGAATCAACTTAAAGCCCTTTTGTAAACATATATTTATTTAAATCCCTTGTCTCACCCCCAGATTAATATCGAGTATATGTAACAGTATTGAAAAGACCCCCAAAAATAAGTAAAAAGTATCTATACAAAATCTTGTTGTATTTGGAGTTGTATTTTGCTTTATTTGCTCTGGTTATATTAATCTAAAGTCTGTGAGCACTCAAAAATGCTCACTTTGCATTTTGCCCTTATTGTCGCATCATAGGTAAAACTCCAGACTTTTAAAAGGCCATAAAACATCACCTGTAGGGATGATAGTAGTGATATCAAAGTATCAATTCTGACTATCAATACTATTACGCAAATACGGATACTAATTAGCATATGTACATTTTAAGGGCGGCCTCAGTTTCAGACATGTTTATACTATTTCTTCATTGTTTTATGTCAAAACCCTTTCAGCAGCATTTTGGACTGATTCAACTTTATCAGGTTTTGTCTTTTAGAGTCCATTTATATATAGAGTCTGTGAAGTAAGCGAGTATATGTAACAGTATTGAAAAGACCCCCAAAAATAAGTAAAAAGTAAGTAAAAGTGTCAACGCAAAAATCTGTTGTATCGCCATCCCAAAGGTCTTTCAAAGGTCCATCCAGAAACGGTACAACTTCAAACATTTCCTGTAGGGATGGGGATATTGACATCAAAGTATCAATACTAGCTATCAATACTCTTTAGCATCAATTAGCATATGTAAATGTTATTTTCAGACATATTCATCCCATTTCTTCAATGTTTAAGGAGGATTTTTGGGTTGATTCATATGTATCAGCTTTTCTGTTTGTCTTTTAGAAACTTTTGTAAAATATATTTATTGAAATCCAGTGTCCCGCCCCAGATTAGTAACGAGCATATGTACCAGTACCAAAAAGACCCTCAAACGTACTGGTAAATAAAAGTATTGATACAAAAATTTGAGGTATTGCTCATCTCTAATCATCAGAATTGTTCTTTGGCCAAATTGTATCAGAAGAAATGCATGTCTCTAAAGCATAAGTCTAATGAAGGCATAGACTTTAAAAACATGGAGGAGCAGTCAAGTGTTTCCAGCTCTTGAGGATGATATGGCCTCAGCATAAAAAAAAAAGTGCACCTCTAACAATGTTATAAATAAACCTATAAAGTACGACTAGAACTTCCAAGAAACCTGAACTTCTCGCTGGTGTGTAACAGTGCCATGGCGAGCTCCCATGTCTTTACACCTCCACCAATCAAACCTGACCATCTCATTATTCCACGCTCACCCATGCATGTTTACATCCAGCCCCGCCAGAGTCCAAGGTGCATGCTCTTGACAAGACATCCCAAATAAAACTCAATACTCATTCATTATTTAGCCCTAGTCTTTAATCAATTATGAACGACAGCTAATTAGTGGCGGGCAGAGGCCATTGCTCTCCGCTCCGTCAACGTCCACTAGCTGTACAGTTCGTCAAAGCGCGGACATTGACAAAAAACCTTTCCTATTACAGATTCGGGTGTCTTCTGGCAGGCGAGACTTCACTAATCATGTGTGAAACTATATACGACGTGTGCGCGTTAGCACCCTTCCAGCTGGCTAGCGCAATTTTGACATTTTCATGACTTTCTATATGCTATCTGCACTTTAGCCCCCACTCCAGCTATCAAGCGCATTTATTATTTGTTTTTTTCTTAATGGCCGCTTAGCTTGTTTGATGGTAAATATGTGAAAACGTTAAAAGGCGTGTGCGTTATACTTCCTCCAGGGATACAACCCTTATTCCAACATTACGTCATTCTGACAACCCTTCAGTCCGACATGCCCCCATTTCTACACCTTTTATATCACCATTCTGACAACTTGTTCATAGTTTGGAGCGTCACCTTTTTTGCCTCCCATAGGGCAAAATTATGTCACTACAAACTTCACCATGTCCGTATGAATGTAGCATGTGTGTGTTTGTAAAACTATATATGAAAACCATTCACAGTAGTACATGTGCCTATCTATTTTTTATGTTTTTGTCACTGGCCACTTTTTATGCACATTTATGACGGTAAATTTCGTGAAAAATGCATACAGCATGGACAGTATTGGGAAGTAGCTCAATACTAGTGCCAAGAATATATATTGTGAATGTACATTTTGAGTAACTGCATTCCAGGACAGGTACTATTTCATTTGGCAGCATTCAGAACACAGTTACTTGTTCTAAAATGAAAAGAATATATGTCAGTACTTAAGCCAGTACACAGTTTAGACTTCAAATCAGTCTGCCAGTCTGTTAAGGTTAATGTATATTGTGCACTGTCCCTGTCTCATTAAATACAAAAAAACTAATCTAATCTAAACTGTGTGAAAAATAGCATAGTAATAATAATAGTGTAAAACAATGTGTGCAAGTGTGAATTTTCCTTCTCCAATCAGTAAGACAAACATAAAACTGTTTTCAGTAATTTAACACTGCAACTTACAAGTGTGAAAGTATTCTGAGTATTCAGAATACAGTGCATACATTAACACAAAGAAAATGTGACTATACTGACTCTCATGTTAGTCGTGAATGAATCATGAATGGGCAGAGTGCAGAACATCCATCCATCCATCCATCTTCTCCCGCTTAATCCGGCTGGGTCGCGGGGGCAGCACTGCCCATTACTCTGTGCACCAGACCCAGACCCTATGAACCCCTCTGCAGGTGGTGAGCCCACAGGAGGGTGGGACTCCCCACTGGTCCCTTGTTGTAAACTGTTCATAGGGTGTTGCATGTTTTTGGTTGATGGGGGGAAACCGGAGTACCCGGAGGAAACCCATCCAGACACGGGGAGGAAACATGCAAACTCCACACAGAAAGGCCCGGGCGACCCGGGGATCGAACCCACAACCTTCTTGCTGTGAGGCATGAGTGTTGCCACTCAGCCACCGTGCCGCCATGCAAATACTGACTCTCATGTTAGTCGTGAATAAATCATGAATGGGCAGAGTGCAGAACAATTTTCCTTAATTTACGGAGACCAGATGTACCTGTTTACCCAGGACAGTCCCAGATTTAAGACCTGTGTCCCTGTTCCAGCAGATTTATCTATTTTATTTTTATTTTAACTATTTTTTTTTACACAATTTAGAGTTCAAATCAGTATGAAAAATAGTGTAGCATCACAATAGTATAAGTGTGTACCAGTGTGATTTTTCCTTCTCCAAATAGGGAAAGCGTAACAGTCAGCACATAAGACAAACAAAACTGTTCATTTAAATGCAACTCACAAGTGTGAAAGTATTCTAAGTATTCAGAATACAGTACATGATTGGATCATGTGTTGGACTATGGTACTAAATACATTTTAATGCCAGTATTCTGTAACTAAATACATTTTCCCATCATCATTTTTGTGAGTGGCTACGTAGCATGTTTGATGGTAAATGAGCCCTGTGTCCCCTGTCCCAGCAGATTTATTCAAAACCAGTGATTTGTCCCAGTTTTATACAAGAAATGTCCCATATGTCCCTACCTGATCTCTGCCAACAGTAAAGAAAGACATACATTATCAGTTGTTCAAGTAAAATATAGAAAAGCTGCTTAAA